>JBCEWC010000447.1:0-56949 GCA_038996855.1 Solanum aculeatissimum | reverse complement strand
TAAGTCAAAATAGTTTTGAAGTATTTGGATAAAAGCAAAAAGTGCTTATAAGCACTTATTTTAAGATAAAATAAATCTTAACTTATGGCTTTTGGTTTATAAGCCAATCCAAACAGGCTCTAACTTTTAGCTTATGTTAGAAGTTCTAAATTATTGCCTTTGGCTTAGTTTTGTTATTTTGGCTTAAAGACATGTGTTTATAAGAATTGTTTTTTATTTACCCAAATACTTCACAAATACTTAAAAGTTATTTTGGCTTAAAAACAGCTAAAATAAGCCAATCCACTGCTCTATAGTTTGTTCCCCTGGACATTCTACATTTGCTCAAAACAGAGAAGAGGGTAGATCTATTAGGTGACCTTATTCATGATAGGTAACATTGACATTTTTATTCTCTTCTTAACTTTCAGCAATTTCTATTTTCCCGTACCAATTCCATTTTCTAGATTCTTACTTAAACTAGATTGCAAGTTTAGTCTAGATGAGAGACATGGGCACGAAAGTGACTCCAGTCGCAAGCCAGGAACCTGTGCGAGTAGCAACACCAACTCGCAGCCCAACTTCTTCTCGGCCATCAAATCTAGGAGGTGCACCAGCTTCCTCTCCTTTTTGTCCTTCAAATGATAATTTGGATACTCGCACTAGTGAGGAGTTTGACCAGGAATTACAGATGAAAACTCTAAGAGAAGACGTGGCACTTGGAACTAAACTTGGTAAGATGAATATAGCTGCCTGGGATAGCAAAGATGGAGAGGATAGAAATGCATCCAGCTTGTTGAAACTGATACGAAAGACCAACCAAATACAACTGTCACTGAGGCACATACAGTTGCTTGGGAGGATGAAGATAAATCGAAGTATTTGGCCAGGTAATTTCTGGGAAATTGGAAATCTTATTTTAGTTCTTGATCCTTTTGATTGAGGTTTTGAATATTAGCTTCAACTTTATAGCTATCCCTAAGATGTTTGTCAGCCTTCACTGCACTTTATTCCTTATGGCGACGGGTGATTTTTATGCATGCTTTGGAGCATGATCTAATGAAAGCTTATGCAGGTTCTCTATTAAATTGCGACATAGTGTATGACTCTTTGTCCACGTTCAAACAAGAAGAAATCAAGCTACAAGCATGGGAAAATCATCAACAAGCAAAGAAGCTGAGATGAGGAAAATTGAGGTAATTATCTTTCGTACGACAATGCCTTGCTTCTGTCCTTCGTCATTACTGGAATCGATTATGTCGGCAGCATATTCATTTTGATATACCTTGTTTACAAGATTGGAAGTAGCAATTGCTCCTTCAAGCTTATTGCCAAATGTTGATTTCTCAATTGGCAGTCGGAGCAATTTTGGATACAGATTTATCGGAGACAGGATCGTTGAACAGGACACTTGCATCAATACTGCTGTTTTTGATGTGTATGAATGTAATGTCATTCGCGTGGTCATGAGGATATCTTGGATGGTAAATTCCGAGTGAGGCATTTCCATTGGAAACATGGACAACAGGTTTTGCGTTCGCAGTCATTACACAAGTTTTCTTGATTATGCTTTACACAATGCAAGCCTACATTTTCTTCTTTTTCTTTGGTCGGATCATTTCCATGGGACTTTTCTTCATATTATTCTTGCTGAAACGAGGGGAGTACCGATTGATGCAGCACCCTATTTGGAAGAGGCTCTTCTAAAATGCATTGATCTTTATTAAGTGGCTTCAAGAGAATTTTGATCAGATTTTTACTTTTGTTTGTAGGTTCAATTGTACATTACTTATTCTAGTTTGATATTCTCTTTCATTACTTCTCAAGTCTATTATCAAATTTAGATATTCTTCAGTCATCTCTTACAGTTATAAATTAAATGAAATATCTCTTTTCAAATATCCTTATCAAATCTAACGATTCTTCAACCATCTCCAACTTCATAAACACTGCAATGTGAAGTCTCTCGAATTTTAAACTATGTGATATAAATTGAGATGAGGAAAATATATATATATAAAAAGAAAACTAGGAGAAAAGAAAGAGAGAGAAAGAAAAAAAAGTTGAAATGGAAGAGCTGGAGAAGAAAAGACAGGAAAGAAAAAGAAAAAAGAATAAACTGAATTTATTATAGATTGATATATATTTTTCCATTATCATTTTTATATATGTTTATTTATCATGATCCATGCAAGAGTGAACACAACTGGATCAATATTATTCAAAGATATATAAACTTATTTCCTTTGCACTTGTATTTAAAATACCAAGTATAAAACCTCAAAAGTTTTGGAAGTGAAACATGACCTCAGACCTGGTTTTATGAGAGATATTTTATGGATCATAGTTTGGATGACGGGTCATCATTGGTGATCGTAGTTGGAGTTAGAAATAATGGATCTCTGATTATGAACAGGACGAGAGGAATTATGAGTCTTAGTTTATTTTATGGCCCATGTACCAAGTCGTAAAAGGTGTTCCAGAGTTAAACATTTTGGCTAAGCATCGAAGAGAGTTCACGAGAGAGAACAACGACCCATAACCTGTTCCACAGATCATAAATAGAGGTCCATAAATGAGATTCAAAAACCAAAAATTTTGGTCTGGTTTCCATGAGGGAGAATCACAACCCGTAACCTGTTCCATAAACCTTAAATGGAGGTCCGTAGAATGAGATCCAAAAACCTAGAATTTTGGTTTGCTTTCCACAATAGAGGATCACGACTCATAACCTATTCCACTGATCGTAAATAGGGTTTCGTGGTTCATTTTCGATAATTTTATTGGAGGGTAATTCTATCTTTTTCCATTCTTTTTATTAAAACCACGACGTTTTGGGAGTTATTAAGTGTCTTTATCAGTACCCTAAGGGTATTTTCCTCTCATTCAACAATTAAACTTTTTAAGAGCAAAAATTGGAGGAGAAAATTTATGGTTTCCAAGTATTTGACTGTGGTCCTTTGAGTTGTGATTGTTTTTCGATTCCAATGTATGTAAGGCTACCCAAAGCATAGGGAGTCCATCCACACGCCCTTTCATACATGATCGAATTGAGGTATAGAGATCGAGTAATAAAATCCTATAATCTTAATCTTCGAGTTACTTTCATTTAGTATTGAGTTTTCATGTATAATTATAATTGAATTGATGAGTTTCATGTTGATTACATGAAGTTGGACCATTAATTTATGAACCCTAAATTGCATCATCCTATGTAACCTTGTTGCATTGACTAAGTTGAGGATGATTGGATCATGATGAGCATATTTGTCTTTATATGTATATAATGAGCAAACTGCATGTTATTATGTGATGGTCATGATTGATTGGAGTCTAAATAACCGTTTGAGTTAGAGTCTTGAATGATTGGTGAGTCTTGATAAGCTTTCATAATTGATGGTTTTGATTGGTTGATTTGTTGAGTGGTTGGATGGAGAATATGGAATTGATGTGAAGAGTTGATTGGTATGAGCATTTTTTTTTCTCAGGAGAAGAATTGAGCACTGATATGGGCTTGAGCAGATAACAGTCTAACCCATAAACTATGTTGCCAGCGCAGGGTAGTTGTGTCATTAATTTGGGCAACTCTTATCCCAAAAAGATAAATATTGATTGTGGATCCAAGATATGTTTGATCGTCCCTTACCTTGGCAAGTACTGGATGTACGTGGCAATGACGTCGCCTTTGTTGTACATGACCATACTAAAGATGGTGGGATTGTTGTTGGTTAAGAGAAACTCAAAGCAACGCATGATGAAACGTGAAATGTTTTAAAACGAGTTGCATAACACTGAGTCTACTTTCAAAGCATGATTGTATTCTTAAATTGCATGTTTATTGGGTTGAGTTTCAAATTTTGGAGTTGATTGGGTAACTAATTTGGTTGATTAGTATTTGAGCCTTACTTGTTTCTTTAGCCATTTTACATACCAGTATTGTCACGCACCGGAAGGGTACCCTTGGCATGAATGCCACTCAGAGATTATTGCTAGCCCCAAAGCGAACCACTTGGCCTCATCACATTAGTTCAATTATAATCTAACAACGGAAGACATCAACAATCAAGAATACTTAATGAAAAACATTTACAAAATTGATAATCCAAGGCCTAAGGATAAACTACCTATTATTTAACTGGGTAAGACTAGTATGAAAGGAACTAGCCAAAAACATAATCCAATCTCAACTCAACAATCTAATCTTGAAGCCTCTAAATCATCTTACCAAATGGTGCCAATGACAGGTCCATGGATATATAAAAATAAAATAAAAAGGTTAAACTCAAATCTAGAAGAGAAACATGATATCCTCCGAAAGTAGGGGAGGAATCACCAATCAACTGAATGCAAATGGGTCCTCAATGGGGCGCCTGTCGATGACCACTAGTACTTGTCTCTGCATCACGAAAAGATGCAGGCCCAAATGGACGTCAGTACGTGGAGTATACGAGTATGTAAAATGGCAGAATGAAATATGTAAAGATAGAATAACATCAACTCAAGTAACTCAAATCAAGAAAGTAGGAAACTCAATTAACAAGTAAAGAATCTAAAGTAACGATACAATTTAGACAATAACCACTCATATAACATCTAATTCAATCTACTCAGAGTACTATCAAGACCTATATGGGAGTTTCAACAACCATCACCTATGACCCGGTGATGATACAACAAAGCTATGTCATTGCCACATCCATTCAATACTTTTCCAGGGTAAAGGACATCTCATCAGTGAAACCACATTCAATAACATCGGTCCTCATTTTTGGACAATAGGGAAATATCTGATTTTATAGTTCAATCCTCTCCTACACTGGCCATGTAGTTATTGAGTTCGATCTGGACTTACTCTTACTCAATTCGGTGCTTAACAATCATCCAAAGACTCAACATGATCATAAGACAACAATCCTATGGTTAACCTATTCAATTAGTCTCATTGGACATTTGCCAACTCAATTCATAACATCAACTATCAACTCCTTGGTTAGGAACATTCTTTTAGGATTTAACTTTTGACTCATAAAGACTCTCTATCATCCACCATTCCAACTCATAATATTTAGGTACAAAAGTAGAGTTAAAATATTTATGAATTTTGTAGACTCTTCAGGCTCAAATCATACTCATATATACCCAATGTAAGTGCAATATATGAAAATAACAAGAATTTATTCTAGGGTTCGTGTAGAAAAATAAAATCATCTATTTCAAGTGTTTAATTCATAAAAACTATCATTCATGCAAGATTGTATATGAATACATTAGGGTTTAAGTAAAGTTTTTAAGAATCATTTGTAGAAGACTCAATTTGCTCACAACTCAATCAATGTGGGTTATGGGCCACATGGAAGAACATAATCCATGTTCGAGTTAACCTTACATACCTAAAAGTTTTGAGTCTTGGAACAACTTGAAGAAGTCACAAAAATCTCTTGAAACCCTTTCTTTTTCTCTCCTTGAAACCTTGCTCTAAGTTTGAGAATGTATTTTAGGGTAAAAAGGTTGAATAGATATATTTTGGGACTTACTTAGGTGCAAAACCGACAAGTTAAGGGTTTGATAGGGTAGAAAAAGACCAAAATACCCCTTCTTAAAATGTTGCCAAAATTGTCCAAGGGTCAATCTATGGCCACTAGAAACTTCTACGGTCTGTAGAAACCCATCCATAAACTTTAAGGCACATTTGGGGTCTCTGGATGCATTCCATCAGCCTAAACCACGACCTGTAGAAGCATCTATGATATAACACCCCAGAAATTTTGAAAGTGAAATAGGTTCTCAGACTTAGTCCTACGAGAGAGTTTACGAGCCGTGGTCTGGAGTATGATCTGTGGATCAGGTTGTAAGAGGTGTTTCGGATAAGAAAAGAGAAGTGATAGGTTGGTAGGGAGAAAGTGATAAATAATGCAGTATCAAGGAGGGTCGTAGTCACTATTTATCCAGATAATCATTCCAAAGCCTCCTGAGCCAACATTACAAGCTTGAAAAGTCCTAAAGTGATCCTAGCTCAACTAGTCGATAGGTCATAAGTCTAGAGTATATGGGCAAGCATATGGTATTAGGTACAGTAGTTGAATATCTTTTGTGAGAGTGAGTGTTTTGATACAGTCCCCGTGAACTTAAACTTTAAAAAAAAAATCACCAGAGTGTTTAGAAGACTTCTTTCTGTGAGGGCACTTGCATTGCATTGTTACACGTGACTAACTCGGTGATATTTCATTTATTTTTGGTTGCATGGCTTGTCATAGTTGGACTACTGGAATTTAATGGTCTGCATTGGTTCACTAGATAGCTAACTGATATGTGTTTTGAGGAAAGTTGGGTATTTATGAAGGTTTTGATGTATTTTGTGCCATTGGATGGATTTCTGTGTATCTGTGTTGTTAAGTAGATTGAGTCTGTCGCTTGAGGACAAGCAAAAATTTTAAGTTAAGGGTGTTGATGTGCTGTCAAAATACATCACTTTTTGAAACTTAAAATTTTGTGTGTTCTCACAGCGATATTAGTATGTTGATGTTTATTTTTGCAGGATTTCAGTGTTGGCATGGTTCTGAGCATGAGATACAGTTTCTGCACCAAAGTGGCAGTTTACGAGATCCTCTACGGGTCGTGGATCATTCCACGAGTCATAGAGAGGGTCTCGTTTGTTCTTCTAGTAAGGGGTGCAAAAGGGAGTTCCACTCTACGTGATCCAGGCACGAGTTGTGACCAACATATAAGTCGTAGAGTGAGTTTGTGAATTGAGGAAGCAGAAAGTGAAGAGTCTCTGAAAGCGGCTTAGACGAGACCCTTCACGACTCGTGAAGGAGGTTTTGTGATGAACTCCAGTAGCTTTAACAGCCTTCTACGAGACCCCGACTCATGGGTCGTGAACTATTCTACGGGTCGTAAAGCAGGCTCATGACTAGTGCCGACACAGTTGTCATATTTCATTTTGACTTTGTATTTTTAGTACTATAAATAGTTTTTTAGGTTTTTTTAATTTAACGAACAGACAAATAATTATCGTGAGAGAGAAGAACGAAGAGAGAAACACTTGTGAACATCTTTTGTTATTTTTAATTAATTCATGTTTGCAATTTTATTGAGATTTTGGATTTTTTTTCATCAGTTCTTGTTGCGTAAGTTATCTAATTATATATTCTTTTTATATGATTTCTGCGAGAACAACAAGGATGTGTGGCTAAGTCCACAACTAGGGTTGTGGGAACCATGATGCACTAGCTAAGATAAAATTGGATTACTTGCACTTTCTTATATGGTGATTAGGATGCATTAATTAACTTCTTCAAATTAACAGAATTTTAACAGAGGCCTACGTTAGAAATTACCTAATATCACCTGCCCGATCCAGGAGGTGACGAATAGAAAAATAAGTAATTAACAGAGGTTGATTGACTATTTCTCAACTAATCAGGCTACTAGAGGTAGTAGCTTTGGTATGGGATAAAAAGTAAGGGTTAGTAATGGCACATCACATAGACCAATCCAATAATGTGTTGAAATTCACCTAGATGCCCGATCAAGGATTTAGGAGAACTTAACTCACTGTCCTGCACCTACACACCAAACAAGAGTTGCAAGTATCCGAAAACACTTAGCTAAGAAGTCATGGGGAACACGTCACCCTAGTTAGTTTCTCTACTGGTTACAAAAAAATATGTTACTGTAGTTTATGATTTAATTCAAACGCAAATTCCCCCTTTTTACATTTTAGTCATTTTTATTTTCTCTTTTTCTGGGAGATATTAAGTATATCTAGTCAAGTAACTAAAAGTGTGCTAATCCAGCGTCTATCTTATTCCTCATAGGATCAATCCTAACCAAGTTAGGTTTAAATACTTGAGTACGACTGCTTCAAAACCTCCTTAGTAGGGGTGGGTGCTACGTATAAGAGCGGAGTCGAGAGCAGTACATAAACTTAAAATTATGTAATTCAAGAGTACAAGATATGAGAGAGGTAAAATTAATTCATTTGAATGTCATTCAAATCAACCCACCAATATTGTAGTAAAAACCTCACTTTGGGTATCATAGAATCCAACTAAAATTCATAAGTTCTTCATAACTTTCATAGAATCATAAAGTGCATGGATTTAAAATCATAAAATGCATCATAATGTCAAACCCCAATACTATTCAAGTATAATCAATCATTACTTGAAGGATTCCAACTTAAATCATGTATATATTGCATAGTAAGATCTACCCATAAATTATACAACCTTAAAAATCATGAAATTTGATAAAGAAGAAGGATTGGCTTCATGGGTGAAAGAAATACCATGAATGAAGCCCACATACCTTTAATCTTGGAATTTTCTTGAATAAAACTTGAGGAGGACTTGAGTTCTTATAATCCAAAGAGAGTCTTGAGAAATCTTGAATTTAGATGAGAAAATTATGAGGAACTTAGAGGATTTTGGGAGAGTATTTTGTGATTTTTAGGGCTAGAAATGGCTGAAAAATGAGTAACTCCCGTATATATAGACATTGGGTTATTACCCAATTGCCTTTAAGTGAAACATAAATTATGGAAATTTTTGAATTAGTCCGCGATTCACGATATGGACTTATTACAAAGTAGTGTATTTTTGCACAAAATTTAATTTTTCTTTCTCGTTTTGGACTAGAAATGAATCTAGGTCATTTTTGCACTAGTGGGCGACATGTCCGCAACGCAGACTGGTTGTAGACTTTTCTGGATAAGCCCCGAATCATCCAAAAAATTGTTTTTTGCTACAAGTCATCTAAAAATAAAAAATTACCCATTTCATACACAATTTTGCCTCCTGAAAGTGAATATAAAATTAAATTTGTGAAATCATGTATGAATTTTGAGATATTCAAGAAATACGTTATAGGACACTTTTTTCGAGACGCGTGAGAGGTGTTACACCACTAGTGTCATATCCTCTTAATTGTATTGTCATTCATAAGGGTCATAAGAGTGTTGGTAACCAAGTGCTCAATATATCCAAGTGAATATGAACCACAAGCTGCAGCTGAATTATTTTTTGGAGCCTTCTCCAACGTCTCAAAGTTCCATTCTCTATTCAAGAGTTTCTCAGGCAAATGATCAAACATTTTACTTTACTTCAAGAATCTAGGAAATAACTTCACCATCGTCATCATGAATGCCACGAAATTCTCATCGGAATAAACACCTCTATTGCAATCATGCACATTAATTTTTTCCTCCTCGATAAAAATTTCAAGTGCAACAAAATACTTTTTTCCAAGATTAAAGACAGTAAAAAGTCTCTTAGCACCATGCCACGGGACACCGCCAGAAAATGATCGACCTCCTTTGCAATAATCTAAATAATAATCATCAAAGATATATTTCTCAATCCGTTCCCTCAAAGAGACATTGACCGATGTCGAATTCTCTTCGACCAATGCTTCAAACACTTTTAAAGTAATTAGAAAAATCAAGATCAAGAATTATATCCTTGGCATCATAATGATGGGGGTATTCAATATGTCTTAAACGCATTAAGCATAATTTTTCATCTACATGCTGCAATAATAAAAGAATTAATGGGACAATTTAAGATTATTATTGCATCTGCTGCAATAACAATCGCTTTAGAAGAATAAGCAATTGATGAAATAACAGACAAAACTATTGCAGCAAGTGTTGCATCTGCTGACACACCATAATATTAAAATTAAATTGAAATTATTAGAACTTACCCCATCCTCTCACCACTTTTGCATGTTGTTCATCATCTCAATATCTTCAAAATTAAATTCATGCATTGTGTAAGGCCTTTTCTGTCGATCTTTAGTTCTTAAGATATATTTGATTTTCTTGTATGATTCATTCATTGCATGTTGTAGATATTCACTGATTGTCGCTCGATTGTTGTCATCATAATAGGAGGAGACTTGGCAGCCCTCTTTTTTCGGCACTCTCTAGTGCCTTTGAAATTTGTTTTCTTCTCTGCTTGTTAATCGATGTATACAAACTTGAAATATTTTTGGATGACCTAACACCTCTTTCGCTCATAAAACTCTTTAGAGTTTTCTCCACAGACTCAATTCTCTCAAGCATCAAATTTACATTTTGGGCGCATATCTCACATTTACAACCACAAAGAGGCATCTTAGATCAACACCGTCTATAGAAAATCTATTTCTAGTGAATGGAGTTGTTGAAGGAACTCCAACATTCTCATCGGTGGGACAAAATTCTCTACCACCACCAAAAGCACTGAGAACAAAAGGAGAAAATTCACCTCCTCCACCAACACCGTTGCCATCAATACCATTGCCATTACCAATATCAAATGTCTTTTCTCTTCCATCACCACTATAAACACCTTTTGAGGGTTCACTCATACCATCACCATGCATATCAATGATCATTAAAGGATCAAAATACTTCTCAACAACTGTAGTATCTCTTTTAATGGCCACACAATCATTCAAATTTTTCTCTAGTTTTTCAATTTCTTCATCCTCAGTCAAATCCAAAGGTACAAATCTAGTAAGGAACTTCATCTCTATCTCATTGGGTGTAGGCACTAACCATGAATAAACAATCTACATATATGAAAAAAAATTAAAATATGATTAGATAAAATAAAATCACCAACAATAAAAATTGCAATGCCTACTACAATTGTCAACAACAGTTACAACTGCTATAACAATTGTTGAAATATTTGCAATAATTGTTGCAATCAACTGCAACTTCCATAATATATTTTAGCAATTGGATTCAACACTTGTTGATATGTTGTTGTAATTGCTAAAACATTTAGCAACAATTGTTGACATATTTACAACAATCATTGCAAATAAATATAGTTGTCATAATGTATTTCAGCAGTCAACTAGCATTTGTTGAGATATTGCTGCAACTGCTGAAATATTTAGCAACAACTGTTAAAATTTTTGCAGTAATTATTGCAGATAAATACAATTGTCATAGTGTATTTCAGTAGTCAGCTAGCATTTGTTGAGATGTTGTTGTAGCTGCTGAAATATTTAGAAGCAATTGTTGAAATTTTAACAACAATTGTTGTAAACAATTTCATCTTGTAATTGTTTAGCAATCAGATTTACTAGTTGTTTAGCGGTTGTTGAGTAATTAAACAATAATTGCTAAAAAATCACAATAACTTTTACAAACAGCTGCATCACTAAATAAAATAATTAGTCAATTGATGAGACTTACCGAATCTTCTAGGGGGTGGGAGGTAAACAAGTTAGGAGCATTAATAGAATAATCATTGACTGTTGCAATCTATCTAATAAGTCGTGGTGAGGTTATTAAAGCAGAAAGCATCTTTAATTTCTCTCGGAGATAGGGACTGGCCTCAAATGCCCAACATTACATAAGACAATGACATAGGTAAAAAGATGGATCAAAATTATGAATGGACCCCAATTCTTTTTAAAGAAGATAAAATTTATCATAAATGTCCATGAAAAACCATAACGATTAGTGGTCTTCTTGTTTTTATCTTTGTCCACAATCTTCAGCAGGTATTCAACTGTTAGCTAATAGCATTCACGACTCTGTGCTTGGACACAAAATGTCCTTCTATCGGCTGAAAGAAACACCATTTCAGTCGGGGTTTTTGTGTTTAGATCTCTCCCCAGAAGAATACAATGTACAAAAAAATTAAGCACAAAGATTTTTTGACATCTCTTGAAATCGAATTAGATTCGAGAACTGCCATCAGTTCCTCCTTCATAAAGATTGTTCCTATCGACTCAATAATTTTTGTTCGTCTATCCTTAACTTTAAACGATGATTTTTCAAAATCAGAATCTTCAACTAAATGACAATTCAAACCCGTCATGATGGCAAATTCTTTCATGTTAAAACAAAGAGGCACGCCACAAAAAATTATTCAAATTTCTTGTGTACGCTTGCTTAAAATTCGATGTCGAAGATGTTTGTACACCAATTTCATTTGGAACTGCTGAGTTATCTTCCCAGGTAGGTCCAAATAGTTGCCAAATGCAAAAGACTTAATTTTTTTTTCAATCTTTGTAACTTTAACATTTTTCTAAAATCATTAAAATTTTTCTTACTGGACTTTACAGTAATAGAACCAGTCAAATTTGGATATTTATCCATCATGGTCACAAACTTGTAATCAGGATATCTAACAATCTTAATTGAGGTGTCATCATCTGAAGGTCTAGTTAAAGAGGATTCAACAGAATCAACTGTCTCCTCTTTTTACATTATTTCCTCCTCTTTCCTCTTCTTCTTCTTGACATCTTGTCTTTATGCTTTATTCTTGAATTTTTTATGTTACTTTGCTTTCAAAAATAATAATAGCATGTTCAACAAGTGCCGACAGTCTACTGGTACTATTCTTTTTGGAGGCTTCTTCTACTTCTAGTTGCTTCTACGTTTTAGTTCTCTTTCTTCTAGAATATCTAGTAGTAACATCTCCATCTCCAATAGCGGGGGCTTTAATAGTTGCCTTTCTTTTTTGTGGGGCCATTTATCTACATCACATGATATAAAATAAGAAGTCATCAATTAACATTCAAAATAAATAGAAAAAATAAATTAAGCAGATGATCAAATAAGTAAATACAATAATTTTCTTAATGAGTTGCTACAACAACTTCAACAATTATTAACACATTTTATATTACTGAAGCAACTACTGACGTTAGCTGAAGTTGAGAAGCAGTAACTTTAGCAATTGTTATTTAAAGTTTCAGTTATTGATTCAGTAGCTATTTTAGCAGTTGTTGCACCAATTTCAACAATTGTTGTACCAGTTTCAACAATTGTTGTACTAGTTGTTGCACTAGTTTTAGCAGTTGCTGCACTAGTTTCATGAGAACTTCAACTATTCATATGACCCTTATTACAACAGTCTTAACAATTGTGTGATTCAATCACATATGTGCTTAAGTTGCTATAACAAGAACATATTTTTTAAGCACAACAACCCAATCATTAAGAAGCGACCAAAACAATAACAATAGGAAAAACAGAATATACACATATTTGTTGTTTACAACAGCAAAATATGTAAAAATCCATAACAATATACCATATAAGAACAACGAAATATGTGAAAAACCATAACAATATAACATACCAGGATATGCAAAAATGAACTATATATGACATTCATTCGTCCTCTTATTTCTTTAACCTAAATCATTATTTTTACTTCAACAAAAATATAAACCCCTAATCTATATTTTTCTTTTTTTAAAAACTTAAAACAACATCTTCATTTCAAAAACACAAAAATCCTAACAAAAAAAGAATTTTTTTTTACCATTTACCATCTAATATCTCATCGTGACGATGAAGACGACGAAAAAGGTGAATTGCGAAGAAAAAATTTTAAAAATGAATTTGCATTGGAGTTGCTGCGTCGTTTCTTGAGAGAATTTTTGAAAAGAGAGATTTGTGTTGAAGAAGTTGAAGCAAAAAGTAAACTGACAAGTACAATTGAAATGATTTTAACTTTTTCAAAAAAAATATCTAGTTAGCTATGGTAAATTACCTTTTACCCTACCTTTTGTGATTTTTTATGCTTTTTAAAAGTTTAACAAATTTTAAAATTATACTTTATCCTATTTAACTTAATCACCTAATTAATAAAGAATTTGACTTAGCCGTTTAATTGAAAACTTTTTTGTCAACCTCTCCCAAATTTCTCTAGTAATATATTTTTTTTTCCTTTCTTTTTGGTTTCCCATAGCACAATGAAAATTGTATTTTTCCAACGACCATAAAATGGTTGGAATAACGGCTTCTCCGTTTCAATCGTATTGAGTTACCATGACCGCAGATTGGTCTCTCTTTCAAAAGCCTCAGCAGCTGTCTCCTATAAAACCAAAAACCTCCATTTTTTCCCCTTCCCATTCCAATTCTCTTTGTTATGATCAGAGAGTTTCATCTCTAACAGAATGGCATGGAGATATGTCTGCTCAATATTTGTGAGGGTTGAATCACGCCGTTCTTCCTTAGGGTATCATCATCATCTCTTTTTGTTTTCATGCATTTTGGGGTTTGCCATGTGTTAATTTGTTTTTTTTTCTTTCAATATTGAAATATTATTCAACTGTCAGCTTTTGTTTCGGTGTACAGATATTGCAAAATCTAAATGGAGCTGCTGCCTATAATCAAATTGGTACGGTTATCATAATCAATTACTCCGTATAATCCTACATTTCCTTCTAACCGTTTTATAATAATGAAAATTCAGTGGACTATGAAATGACATTCAAGAATGGTTTCATCATTTTACTCATTTTTAATTTTGTTTCTAGGTATCACCATACTTGTTGGCGTAATTGCTTACTGACAGTACCATTACTTGTACAATTATATGAAGCTCTGGTAAGCAATGACATTCCGAAACAAGAAAGCAAATTGGAGATTTGTGTAAATTTGTTATCTTAGGGTGATTGGTCTTTTTTCCCCAAAGTTCCCGGATCACACATGCATTATACTTGAACACTGACCTAAATGCAACTACTTTCCCCATACTTTTTGTGATATACGGATGATCATATACTTTCAGATCATGTTTCTCTTTTACTTTTTCCCCCTTCAACAGAAATTTCACGGGAATAGTGAAGAACACAGATCAACCATATGCGAATTTTCTGAGATGCTTATTTTGTATCTTGTGCAAGTGCTTTTACATACACACCTTTATATATTTTGACCTTGAAAATGGTGACTTTGCTACGGTTTTTGTTCTTTATTTGCAGATATTCTCAAATAACGCGCTATAGAAGTTCATTCTAGGTAGTTTAAAAGGGAGTGGTACTTCCACTCTGCTAATTAATTATATCCAAGTAAAAAATATGTAGCGTACAAACAAGATTATGTTTCATTGCTGGGGATGTCTTTCTTGTGAGAATTTTACAAAACTAAGTCTGGTTGTCTTTTTCTTCCACTGCACTTTATCCCAGGTCTCCTTTATACTGCTGGTGTCAAGAAAGAGAGACATTGTTCTTGAAATTTCACGGTATTTGGACTCTGTAGGAAAGTAGGCATCGAGACTTTGAAGCAAAGGTAAGGTAAATTTACTTATCTACCTGAACTCAGTGCTGCAACTGTTGTTTATTGTGATAGCTCTAACAAGAAAAATGGAGAGAATCCCCTAAGTACATTTTTTGGTGGCATGATGTTTTTCCAAATATCCTGGATTACTCATGTATAATAATTTTGGCACACCGAAACAATTTTGTTTTTTCGCAAATTGTATCCACTAGTAAAATGGTTGAATAGGGTTATGGATGGGGCATTGACCAATCACAATTCAATAGAATGTGTGTTCATAGGTCAGTTGATGTTATTTGCATCAAAGAGTTGAATCTGTGCTTGTGGAAATGCAGAATGGGGAGAGCAAAACTGAAACTGCATAAGTTGGATGGTAGCAACCGTATAGGAGTATACTCAAGGCGAAAGAAGGGACTCTTGAAGAAAGCTAACGAGCTGTCAGTATTGTGCGACATTGACATCTTTCTTGCCATGTTTTCACCAAGTGGAAAGCCTAGTGTATACAAGTCAGAGAGCAGGTACTTTTTCTCCCACCACGATAACTCACTATTAATTTAAATTTCAATCCCTTTATGTTTTAGGTCTTAGGAGAGAAAAATAATGTGTGCGTGACTTTGTTTCAAGAAATACGATTGTTGCTTTTTGATGTCAAGATACTTCTTCCGAGTCAACACTTTGTGAGATATGAACTAATTTATGACATCCACCTGAATAAAAATAGCCAATATTAATAATTATGTATTTGTTAGTTTAAATCTGACAAACTTTAGAGACCAGTTTCTGCAAAAGCCTTTCTACTGATAAATCTTAAATCCATTTATTATTGTCCCTCCAGTAGCTTCGAGGACATGATTACCAAGATTGCCGAAGTAAATCCAGAAGAAAGGGCAAAAAGGTACCATAACACACACATGTGAATAGTTGTACTGATTAAATGATTAAATGTATGAAGAGTTACTCTTAGAACTGTTCGTTTACCTTATCAACAGGAAGATGGAGTGTCTTGAAGTAAGTCCAACCTTCCTTTTTTATAGGAATGGCCTGTTTCCACTTATTTGTGCATTCAAAATTTAAGGTGCTTTTTTGGTGATGACCTTCTCTGGATCTGAACATTTAGACAATAAAGAAAGCTTGCAAGAAGTCTGATCACGATGTAAATATAGGAGAACAGCTTTCTCCTGGGTATGTTTCATTTTATTACCAAGTAGTTCGGTTTATCTTTCATTTAAATGAGCAAGACCTGTCAGGTTTACATATTTTACTTGAATACTGAAATTTTCTGCTTATTCTTTTTCAGGGATTTGACAACGGAGGTACTAATTTTATTTATCACAAGCATATCACTATGACAATCAAATTTGTAAGCACTGGTGGGTATGATCATTATGTTTACTCAATTTCTTGGGTTTGGTACAGGATATAAATTTTCTCTCACATTCATTAAGAATTCGACTTTCAGACATCGAGGGTAGACTCAGGTAACTTCATTGATCCTTTTCGGTGATCATACTTGTCATAGGATGTATTCCCCTACTAAACAAAAGCAAAACTATAGGTTAGGCCTTCTATGATTGGTCTCGTTATATATTTAGTGATTTTGATTAGAATAAACACTTTTGTTCTTTTTTCTGTAAGTTTTTTTATTTGTTCTGGAATTGTTACACTGAGCAAATTATTTTAGATGGTAGATAGAGTCCTCAGCAGTGTCTAATGCTTGCAAAATACTTGAAAAGCTGGTCAAACAGAGACTTAAAGTTTCACAGCTCTACTAAAATGCTAGTGGTTCTTCCACTCTTGCTTGGTCCAATGCTTTGTGAAGAAGAAAGTTGACTGATTGTTAACAGAAGTAAGATTGAAATGCAACTCCTCCAGTACTAGTATGGTGCAGCATTTTAGTTAATACAACTCCCAAGGGAGTGAATTACATGAATGTTTTCTTTGAAAAACGTGAACAAAAACGAGGTGCAGATGTTGACCGGTAGAGTAAGATTGATGCACACATAACAGGCATGTGCTCAGGACTGTAAACAGGGGGGGGGGGTTGTTACGGCAAAACCTAGTTATATTTTATAGTGATTTGACATTGTATGAGAATGCATCTTTTTGGGGATATTAAGTTACATGTGGCTATGTCTTGTCCTCTTATGTAGGCATCCATTATTGGCATGCTTGCATTTATGATTCCCATTTAAGAGTTTATATGACATCAAGCTGTGACTCCATTTTTTTGAGTTGTATGGACTCAGGAGGCCAGAACTAATTGCATTTTCAGTACTGACTTGTCCACACTTTGTGACGGAAAGAGAAAGTGAACTGATAGAGTTGGTTCAAAGAGATTTGGTTTCATTACTTCACATGATAGCAAGTGGATTTTATGGTTTTAGTTTCAAGATTGTTATACAAATACTGCTGAAAAATATTGATTTCAAATTTTACTTGAGCCTTATATCATGAGATTGGACTTATCTCACTTAAGAGATACCAACTTCACATTTTGAGGAGAACTACCCTTTTTTATTCCAAATCGCATTATCAAATGCACTGACAATCATTTTCTCATCATAGATTTGACTGAGTATTGTGGTCATGTCATACAAATAAATGGAGACCATATCTATCACATATGTTGGATAAGCATTTAAATAAAAATCAAAGAATTTCATGACACTTTTTACCTCAGTGATGGAAGATGTATAGTCTAGTGTATGTGATCATAGAAAATGCTGTTTTGGGGAGGCCAATAAATTGTGGCAAAGTTGCTAAATAATTTTGGCTTTTCTACAAATATATAAAGGATGAGTCTATAATCTTATCCAAAATGTCCACCAGCTAAGTTTATAGTGGAAAGCTCTGTTGGGCAGTATTTCCCAAATCCTTTGAGTCACTTCGTCTGTTTTTCATTCTTTGCTAGATGTGTAGCTGAAGAAATGTTAATTAGGTTATAATGTTGAAAGAATCACTAAGCAAATAAAAGTATGTTTTCTCCAACAACATAAAATTTTAGACAAGGGGCTACATACTCCTAGAGTCAAGTCTCACCACTGCCGTTTTTTAAAAAAGAATATTACATATTTGGCCCATGGAAATGAACTAAGCCTTTCGCATGTGAGGTTCATATTGCAGACATAATTAAGCAAAAAAAAAAAGTACTTTATCTAATCGGCTAAACTTCAGTTGAGATGATCACACATGTCAACATATACATTCTCTTCCAGAAAAAAATGTATTCTCTTTTGGGAATACCCGTTGTTTTTAGATCATTTTTATTAATTATGCATCGTTTTCTTGCCATTGCCTCTTCAGAGATAGTGCTAAGAACCAGAGATGACATTTCATTTTTGGTTGTGATTTGGAATATGCAGGATTTGGAAGAATCTTGACAAGATTGACAACATTCAACAACTTAGGAAATTGGAGGACTCAATTTCAAAATCTCTTAACGAAATCGCAAAACATAAGGTATACTTAAATCTTGCGTCATCCAACAGTCCATAGCTCTGTTTTGATTTACACACTTATGTGTAGCCATTCATCGTATTAATTATGAGTTATCAAATTTGCTTGTTTTTATGGATGTAGTTGGAGAAGAGTTCTAGGGCCTAAAAGGTTACTCTACTGTTGGATATACATTTGTCTTAACCTTTTTAGTTAAACTCACTTTATTTTTTAAACAAAAATAATAAAATTCTCCAGTTTGGTATGGATATGTAACATTTTTTATAATGATATTTCAGTTAGAATAATAGGAGTGTGGGGGTCATATCGTTGCTCTGGCAGTAGACTGTAAGTTAATTTCCTAATGGAAATGATATAACTACAAAATAAACAATTGAAAACTGGCTAATAAAGTACTGTGCTTGGCTGAAATGTTTCCAACATATCCATTATTTGTCGTTTTTCTTTTAAAATTTTGATAGAAAGTCATAGTAACTTCAATTAGTGGCTAAATATATTATGTGCAGCGATAAGTAAAGAGTTATTCTATGCACTTTTTTTGTAAATTACAAGGTTGTAATGACCACTCTATGCATTGCAGTATGGGATGAGTTCATTAATTTTTTGTGATGGGGAAGATATTCAGCCTTCTTCAGTCCAACATGGTATGGATTTATCATCAAACTTTGATGCTAGGAAAGAGCCCAATCCATGTTCATTAATCCATGGTTGTGATAGCGAAAATACGGATGCATATGAAGACCTGAATTCATTTGGTTCGTCTTTACCTTCTGAAACTGGGCAAGATTTTCAGGCTTCTTCACTGATGCAGAATGGAATTAATTCCTGGCAAGAGTTTTATCAATGCTCATCAGTCCATGGTGGGAATAATGAAAATATGGATGTCTACGAGGACTTAAGTTCATACCCACTAGGGTGAGGAGTTAACTTTACATCAAGCTTCAAACTTCCAATTATCATGTTCCTTGTAACGTAATAGTTTTTAATATATCTCTAATTTCTAATTGGCATTGATATCTTTATTGCTATTTCTAATTGTATCATCATTTCCTTTGTTCTATATACAAAAGCAATTATTGGCCTCTGACATGTTATTGATTTAGGGTCTGTAGGTATTTGGAGGAACCGTCTTTTTCTTTTGAGAGCTACACAAATCTTGTTTGCAACAAAGAAATTGAAGTGTCTAAGCCGGAATCCAAAAAATTTATACCTGATGAAATGTTTCTGGATTGTGAATTAAATCAGGAAGATATCGAAACGGAGTTTGGATTTACTTTTGATGTGCCACAAGTAGAACTAATGGATGACCAGGGAAATATTTTTGGCTGTAGCACCAAAAACGGTTCCAGACTTCGTCATTCTGATTTTGTTAACATCCATGATAGTTCAAAATCAGCATCTGGAGCTTGTGACAATATGATGTTAGCTGACTCTCTAAACTTTCTGGTAAGTTTTCATTTTCATTCTTTTGGCTTAGACAGACACTTCATCCCCCAAATTATCATCACTCCTTTCACGTTTCATTATGCTCCATTTAAAATTTTTTTGACTGTTCTCTATCATTGGCAGAAAGATCCATCTATGTGAAACTAATTTTTAAATTGAAGCTATATGAGAACCATTTGAATGTTCACAATTTGTCATCGACATCATGTCTAATGTTCTGGCTGTAATCATATTAGTCTGAAGATTATTATAGAACCTCCAAACAATATTTATATCAAACCTTACAATTCAGATTTATATCATAGAACTGATCATTATATCTCCTATGGAAAAACTTTTCCCCAAACCAACTTCACATTTGAGTGAAAGCTTCTTCTTTCAAGGCCAAATCCATTGTCCAACTGCCACGGCGATCATTTCTGCATCTTATGTTTAGAAAATCCTGTGATTTTTTTTATCAACACGTGGAGATCATTTCTACAACATTTAATGGCTATATTCCAGAACTCCATGACCCTTGTGACATCATAGATGAAGATGCCTAATCTAGTGTATGTGAAAAGTCTCTGAGTTGCTCAAAGCTGTTAGCTTTTTGTTGACCTTGTACTTATCTTAGTTGTTAGGATGCATTCCCAAATTGTCCGCAAGTTGTATCTTCAGCGGAAAGCTTTGTTTGGCAGTTTTCTCAAATCCTTTTGAGCAACTTCGTCAGATTCGATGTTAGACTTGCAGCTAGAGAACTGTTTAACATCATACACTTCTTTTTGTCTCTTAGGATCTGTTTGGAAAACCAACTGGTAATTGAAATTAGTGTAATTACTAGGATAGTAATTATACAACCTAGTAATTATAATAATCTGTTTATTTGTCATAATGTAATTATAGTGTAATTATAAGCGTATTGTTTGGCTATACAAGTGCAATCATAAAGTTGTATTAAATTTTAAATAATAAGAGTTAATTATCTAAAATTAAAAACTTATATTAGACAAATAAGAGTCTTTATAAATAATATTAAATTAAATATTTAAGAGATATATTATATATTAATTTATAAACATATGTTCTTAACTAATATTATAGAAAAAATTAATTTACATTTTTCAAATTAGTATTAGTCATAAAAATGAAAAGTACAAATATTGACTAAGAGATTAATATTATAAATATAATGTATTAATATAATCTTTCCTCCTCTTTTTGACCTTTTTAGAATGTACAAAAATATGCTCCAGGCACGTCTTCCGAAAACTCTCTCCTACTCTCTAGTGCTGCATAATACACCTTTCCGGCGGGTCTTCACGGGATTTTAACCTGTTTTCATTAGCTAACACTCATCACCCCCACTGATTACTGAAGCATCCTTTTGATTAGATCATACTGAATAAAATGGTTTGAAGTCATATAATATAACGAGATTGAGCACCAGAACAGAAATCTAAACCAAAATTTGATGGGCGAACTACTTTTAACAAGAAAACCATGGAATGGGTGATCTTTGTTTAGCGAGAAGGAGAGACTCCGGAGATTATACAAGTAGGTGGAAGCTTAATGACAAGTTCACAGACTTCTTTTGCTCCAGAAAACAAAATAAGTTTGGGAGATTTATTGGCATAGTAGCAGTACAAGTAGGGAACATATCAGTTATTATTATCTCAGAACTTGCATTAAATGGGGGATAGGGGGACGTTGCATTAAAGATAGAAAACTTCATTAAAAATCAAAAGGAAGTGTCTAGTACAGGTAGACGTAGATTGACTGATCCAAAAATTCCTTATGCCAACTCAGTCAGAACTAGTAAATGGGAATCAAAGGTAGCATCCCAATTAAAAAGTAGTAATAACGGGGGAGTGACAACCCCTGTTGTTGACACAGAGATACAACAAGGCCTTCTGGGTAGGTGTTTGGTTGGAAGCTTTGGTGCAGAGGAGAAGGAGACACCCACTCTTGCAGACATTAGAAGATGGACCCACTAGCTCATGAAGTAGGCTTTTGGGATTAATTTATATGAGATGGGCAGAAGTTATTTTCTTTCTGAATTCCCCAACAAGAACATGGCTGAACGTGTCCTCCATGGAGACTGGACTTGGAAACACCTGAAACTCCATCTTCGATGATGAACACCAACAGTGGAATGTTGCACTCCCCACAAGAGCTCTACTTGGATAAGAGCTGTGGGTCTCCCTTTGCACCTCTGGATGGAAAATGCTTTCAACGCCATTGAGGATCAATGTAGTAGATGGCTAGAAGCGGAGGAGGAAACGTCCCTAAAAAATAACTTGAAATGGGCAATGTGAGAGTTAAAAGGCGACGGGGCGAACATTTTGAGAGAGGTCAAGTTATCAGAGAAAGGACTCACCTTTATTTTTCTGAACTGTACGGAAACTAAGACCTTGGTGATAACTGGAGAGAGGAAGAAGACTACGGGTAATGACCTCTGGATATTAGAAGATAACGGAGGAAAAAGCAGAGATCTAATCACTGGCAGAGATAGGGACAGTCACAGGCACATGGGCTCTGTATTTGACACCAGAGTTGTCGTGGGCCCTGTGTCACATGTGCATAGAGAAGGTCTTATTTTAAACGATATTGGGATTGTTTCGGGGTGCAGTGAATTTTTTAAAAGAAAAGGAATGAAGCCCAACTTTTGGAACCCAGCATACAAAAGAGACTGCAACCATAAATCTTGACCCTATGGTGTTTGAACTCGAAGCAAATTTACATGAGGGGGAATTTTTTGATATCATCGTTGGAGAGGCAAACACAGGAGAGCAAGAGACTTTTTACTAGTCTGAGGAGATGAAATTCGTTGATGCAATAACAATTATAGATGATGAGAGACCAAATACTACTCCCAATGTCTCTCTATCAGGCATGCAAATTATGGATGGAGTGGAAGCAGAAACCTGGAATGTGGTTGAGGCAGAACCACTGGATTTCCATAATGCAGAAGTGGAAAGTGATAAGGAGATGGATGTACCAATCTGGTTACACCAAAATTTAATCAAGATGAGCAAAGAGTTTGGGGTGATTTTTAATGGATGTAGAAAAGAAGCTTTAGCACTATTCATGAAAATAGACAGCAAGAGGCACATCACACAAGGAGCCAACAAAACAAGTAGGGGAACATATCAAAACTAGGGGTATGCAGGAGCTTAAGTGGCTGGCGATTGATTTGAAGTTTGAAAGTAATGGTTCGAGAATCAGGGGGAAAGGAAAAGCTACAAATACATTATGAATGTGAAGATAATATCATGGACTGTGAGGTAATTAAATTGAAGAGATAAGAGGAGAATTATCAATAGTGTTTTTTTAGGAATGGAAGGCAGATGTCATATGTTTGCAGGAAACAAAGCTAGAAGGTAACAATGGGGAGGCAATCAAACAGGTGTGGGGAAGCGAGCGAGTTAAGTACGCTCAATAGAAGGCTAGTGGCACTAGAGGGGGATACTAATGCTTTGGGACAGTAAGCATTGGGTGGGGAAAGTTGTGGAAATTGGTTCCTACACTCTGTCTTGTGGGTTCAAATCAAGAATTTGGGGTTTTGAATGGCATATGATAGGGGTGTATGCACCTACCTGCAATCTTGAAAGACAAGAAGTATGGTGGGAAATAGGAGTTGTATGTGTTTATTTTCTGGACCTTGGATCCTAGAGGTTGACTTGAACATTGTAAGGTTTGCTCCAGAGAAGAAGAATTGTTCCGGGAACTCCATTTATGTGTCAGAATTTTCTCATATGATTGAGGATATGGAGTTGATTGATCCTCAACTAGAGAGAGGTAATCACACATGGACGAGGGGGAACAATGCAGAATATGGCTCCAGAATTGACAGAATAATGTCTATTGAATGGGCGGAAAAGTTCAACAATGTAAAGAAGGAATTGATGCCAAGAATATGTTCATATCACTTGCCGAAAACTGCACTCACAAGCGGCAGTTGGATCTATACCAAATTCTACTTCAAATTTGAAGGGTGGTGGTTGGAGACCAAAGGATTTAACAAAAGAATCAAAAAGTGATGTACATCTTTTGAGTTTGAAGGAAGGTCATACTATATCCTAGCTTCTAAGTTGAAAGCTTTGAAGACCAAATTAAACGAGTGGAGCTCAAGTACTTGCGGGGAACTGGAAAAGAAGAAAAAGGAGCTGCTCAACAGAATTACTGAATTTGACAATATTCAACAGGACAGACCTTTGTCAGATAATGAAGTAATTCAAAAGACAAGTCTAACTAAGGAGTTTGAAGACTATGCTAAAAAGGAAGAGATAGCTTGGAGCAAAGATCAAGGACATTATAGATTAAGCAAGGGGGACAAGAACACTAAATTCTAAAAGAGGATTGCAAATGCTCACAAGAGAGCCAATCACATTGATAAATTGGTGGTGGATGGTAGGGAACTAACAGAAGCAGCAGATATCATGAGGGAGATGGTTTTATTTTATAAGAAGTTGTACTGTGAGATTGAAAATTGGAGACCTGCTTACAACATGAACCCCTGTCTGGTGATCAGCAGGGAGGAGCAACAAGATTTAGAGAAGCCTTTTGAAGAAGATGAGGTTCTGAAAGGGCTCAAGGCATGTGGTATTGACAAGGCACCAGGTCCGAATGGGTATACTATGGGCTTTTCTGTAAAGTGCAGGGAGATTTTAAAGGGGGATGTAATTGCTACTATCCGAAATTTCCATTCTTAAGAAGTTTTTGAAAAGTGTCTCAATGCAACTTACATTGCACTCATCCCAAAGAAGAATGGAAGAGATTCCAGACTAATCAATATGATTGGTAGTATCTACAAGCTAAATTCTAAAATTCTTACAGAATGGCTAAAGAAGGTGATGCCAAAGTTCTCGACACTTAACAAATGGCCTTTCTGAAAGGAAGACAGATTACTGATGTTGTTCTCATCTAAGTTGCTCGGACTCTTCACTTTTGGTATCGCACTCATGTCGACACGACATGGGGGTGGGTGTGGGATCCATGTCCGATTTAGTCAACTGGTTTCGGGTACTTTGACCAAAATCAATGGGGAAAGTTTGGATAGTTTTAATGATTTTTGTAATCAATATAAAAGCTAAGGTGAATTAGAAGAAAATGAAATACTTTTTATATAGAAATTTCTCTGTCACTCCTTTTCCTTTAATCTCAAACCAGGATTCTCCTCAAGTTCTCCACGTAATATCTCATAATTTAGGTTTTACCACTCCATTTTTAGATATTTTAGTCATATTTAGACAAATCCCTGCATCCATATTCATATATGGATCCATATCCCCAAATCTTAAAAATTAGATCCCGAAGGATCCACTTCTAGATCCGCACCCGTATCAGACACCCGCACCTGAGTCCGAGCAACTTAGGTTCTCATTGCAAATGAATGTCTTGACTCAAGATTGAAGGATAAGATTCTAGGCATAATGTGTAAACTGGACATAGAGAAGGCATATGACCATGTTTACTGGGAGTATTTGCTTGGAATTCTACATAGTATGGGTTTTGGGAGGACATGGATTAGATGGATGAGGTTTTGCATTTGCACTGTCTGGTTCTCAATACTGATAAATAGTTCTCTTGAAGGTTTCTTTCTGGCAAGCAGAGGCTTGAGACAAGGTGATCCACTCTTACCTTTCTTATTTTTGGTAGTCATGGAAGGCCTAACCAGTATGATCAAAACAGCTTATAGGAATGATTGGATAAGGAGTTTTAATGTGGTCAAGGAGGTGAGTATACTAGATTGGGAAGTCATCCATCTGCAATATGCAGATGACACTTTGATTTCTTGTGATGCAGATGACAGCCAACTAAAAATTTTGAGGATAATCCTCATACTTTTTGAGTCAGTATCAGGGGTGCACATTAATTGGAGAAAGAGTCCCATCTTTCCAATCAATGATGTACCCAGAATACCACATCTGATAGATATTTTGGGTGGAGATATAGGACAATTACCATCAACATACTTGGGTATGACTTTGGGTGCCAAAAGCAAATCCAAAGAGATATGGAATGGAGTAGTGGAAAGATTTTAGAAAAGATTGTCTAGGTGGAAGTTTCAATATTTATCAAGAGTTGGTAGATTACTGTTGATTAACTCAGTTTTGGATGTATTACCAACTTAGTGTCAGTTTTTCACCTTCCTGCAGAGGTGGAAGAAAGAATTCATGCTTTGAGAATGAATTTTTTGTGGTATGGTGAGAAAGAATATAAAAGTTTCCACCTAGTCAAATGAAAGATACTGCTACTTTTCAAGAGGCAGGGAGGACTGGCCATCAAAAATCTTACATTGCAGAACAAAAGACTTCTCATGAAGTGGTTGTGGAGATTTTCTTTAGAAGAACAGTCTTTCTTTAGAAGAACAGTCTTTCTGGGGTAGGGTGATCCATGCCAAATATGGGAAAGGAAGGGCTCTGGAAGACTAAGGAAGTGACATCTACATATGGAACCAGTTTGTGGAGATCAATTATAACTTATGGCATGGTTTCTATGCAAAGACAAAATGTAATGTGAACAATGGAAGAAAGATCAGGCTTTGGGAAGATAACTGGTTAGGAAGTGGAAGTCTCAAACTCCTGTTCCTGGATATTCATCACCTGAACTAACAACAAAAGTCTACTCTTCATGAAGTTTATTCTGAACATGGATGGAACCTTACTTACAGAAGACTGATGCAAGACTGGGAGGTGGAAGATTGACTGAATTCTATGGAACACTTGATCAGTTCTTAGGCTTCAAGGAAAGTGAAGACACTCTTAAATGTAAATGTCACAGCAAAGGATTATTCACTGTTAGTTCTGCATATAGAGATATGAATCAAATGGGATCTGTACTTACACAAGAGAATCTTATGAAGAGAGAAATACAGATGTGCCCAAGATTTTTTTGTGAACAGGTTGTAGAGACAATTAACCATCTATTCGTACATTGTAAAGTGGTTGGTCAGCTGTGTAATTTGTTTACTACCTTCAAAGGTATAAGTTGGACTATTCCAGAGAGAACAGGATGGAGAGATGGAATATGGAGGGCAGTGGCAACACAGACAAGAGTAGATGGGCAGTTATTTGGTGGACCATATGGAAAGAAAGAAATTCTAGGAGTTTTGAAAACAAGGAGCAACCCTCTGCACAAGATTAAAATGAATTGCATTATCACTTTTTGCTATTGGTGTAGTTCAGAGTATATAGATGACCCTGTGGCTATGTTAGACATTCTAAAATCCTTATAAAGATGGAGGAGGATCTAGGGATAGTTTTTCTCTTCTTTCCTTTACCTTTTGTTTATGCCAGACAATTAGACATACAGGTGTTGAGATAGGATATGATGTGAATTTTTGGATACCAACTTTGAGTTGATTGATATACAAATGTTACCTTTATAAAAAAAAACTTATTAAAACATTTGACGAAAAGATAATTTATGAAGTCTAATTATAAAATAAATGGAGGCTTGCCTTTGGAGTATTGTGTGATAAAAGGATGCCACCTAAACTCAAAGGTAAGTTTTACAGAATGGTGGTTAGACCGTCTTTGCTGTATGGAGTAGAGTGTTGGCCAATCAAAAACTCACATGTTCAAAAAATGCAGGTCGCGGAGATGAGGATGTTGAAATGGATGTGTGGTTATACCAGGAGTGATAAGATTACGAATGAGATCATTCGGGATAAGCTAGAGGTGGCCCCTGTGGCTGATAAGATGAGGGAAGCGAGATTGCAATGGTTTGGACATGTGCAGAGAAGAGGCACCGATGTGCCTGCTAGGAGGTGCGAGAGGTTGGATTTAGGAGTTACACGGAGGAGTAGAGGTAGACCGAAGAAGTACTGGGGGGAAGTGATCAGACAAGCTATGGCGAAACTGAATTTCACCGAGGACATGATCTTAGATAGAACAGAGTGGAGGTCGCGAATTAGAGTAGCATGCTAATAGGTTAGTAAGGTTAGGTTGATGTTTGGCCTTGGGGTATAGTAGGGTAATATGATTAGTCGTGTTCTTATATCCTGTGTTGTCATTAGTCGTCACATATATGTATGTTAATTTTTTATTGTATTTACACACTATCATGTGTTTTCGTTATTAGTTGTCCTTTCCGTTTCTTTTTCTTTTCATTTTCCTTTCTTTCATATCTAGTTTATTCTGCTTATGGGTTTTTGAGACGAGGGGTCCCAGGAAATAATCTCTCTACCTTTGAGGTAGTGGTAAGGTCTGCGTACATTCTACCCTCCCCAGACCCCACTTGTGGGATTCCACTGGGTATGTTGTTGTTGTTGTAATTATAAAATAAATGGCTTGCAATGTAAAATTTCAAGTCAATACTGCTAAAACAAATGAAACTGAAAATATAGCACAAGTTCTAAATTCAAAGCAAAAATTTGACATAATATTCTCATGTAAAATTTCAATATAATGCACATATATATGATTTAAAAGAAAATGAAAACAAAAGCCTATAATCTTATCCAATAATGAATTCTACTTTAATTTAAAAATTAGAATACTTATAAAGTTATACCATGAAAATAGTAAACATAGAATAAATAAATAAAATAGATAAAATAAAACATTGCATGATATCACACAAGTGAAAGTTGAGAATGCAAAGGTAATGACTTATATATAATATAAAATAAAAAATATATTTTTAAAAAATATTATAATAATAAAAATTAAACAATTGTAATAATAGAAATAAAAATATATTAAAACAAAAAATAAAAATAGAAATAAAAGCAAGAAATTGAAAAAGTAATCACCTTGTAATTGCACCATATAATTACTAGTAATTCACAACCTTCCTCTAAGAATTGGAGTGTAATTACCCTATGTCAATTACACCCAATTACCTACTGATTAAGTATTACATGGCTAACAATACATGCCAAACAGTATAATTACATCCAATTACACCAGATCCAATTGTCAGATGACTTTCCAAACAAGCCCTTAAAGAAAAGATTTTTGTTTTTCATTACTATACCATTATATCAGATTTTATTTGACAATTAAGTTAGGTTAGTTGACTGTACTAACAAAACAATGAAAATATAGCATCAATTGATCAACAGTAAACTGACCCGGATTCTCTTTCCCCTAGCTTATGTTTTGCTCACTCTTAAGTTTGACCTCATCAGAAGTATATGGTTTGTTTACCAAGAAAAAGTAAGGAAGTTCTTATTTTTAATTAGTTTCTCTTGGAAGAACGCATTGAGTTATGACAATTTCTGCTCTCTTGTGATCTAGGAAACTGTAGATTTCAGAAGAATCTTCACAAAATTAACATCATCCAAGCTATGCTGACTTACTATCAAACTCTCTTAACAAAATAAAAACATAAGGTATACTTGGATGATGCTTCTTCGAACAGCCTATTTTGTTGAATTAATGCACTAATAATTTTGATGATGACCTCCAAACAAGGAATTACTCCATGTTGTTGATGGAGAGCAAAAGATCTCTAAATGATTGTCATTGTTGGACAAGTATTTAGTTTGGTCCTCTTAGATTTGAAACAAAATCATAAAGGTGCCTCTGATATGATTGTAACTTTTCACTTTTGGAGTAATATGATGGAATAAGAGGAACAGGGATGGTGATAGTAGGGGACAAATTAACAACGGGCTCTTAGATTTCTAAATTTATTATGAATTGTTATCTTTTGATACTCTCATGAATGCCATTGTGAGAGAACTAATTATTAAATTTAAGTAGCAGGCAAATTGTATGACTCTGAAATACTGTCTATACTACAAGTTAACGAATGCTCCTTTCATTTCAGTATGGGATGGACTCATTAAGTTCTGATGCTGGAGAAGAATTTTCAACTTATTCTTCGTTCAAGCATGGGACAAATTCACTTTCAACCCAGCTCAATGTGGGATTATCAGTCCATGGTAGTGCTAGTGAAAATATGGATGGATGCGACAGCCTAAATGTATTTGATGCTTCTTTAACATTTGATGATGAGCAAGAATTTCATTATTCGTCATTGATCCAGTATGGGATGAATTCACCAGTAAGTTTTGATGCTGGGCAAGAAGGGAATCGATCTTCATCAGTCCACGGTGGTGATAGTGAAAATTTTGATGGATATGAGGACCTAAATTTGTTCGTACAAGGGTAAGGATTTACCTTTATATCATGCGTCAAGCTTCCAATCCTCATAGTCATTGTTAACTTTTTGTATAAGATAACTATAACAAGATACATTAATAATTTCTGGCACTGATACTTGTGCAGCTTTGACGTCTTTTATTTCCTTATCAGTACGTTTGAACAAATGTAGAAAAATATATTATTTTTCACGTTTCCCCATCCATGCGCCACCACTCATCATCAGCACCACCACCATCTTTATCTTTATTATATAGATAGTTATTACCCTCTAATTTCATTTATTTGGGATTTCAGGTTTTTAGAGGATCCCTCTGTATGTATAGAGAGCCATACAGATCTTGCTTGCGACCATGAAAATGAAAATTGTAAGCCTGGATATGAAAATTGTTCAGCAGATAAAATGTTTCTTGATTGTCAAATGAATCAGGAAGGTCTTGAAATAGCATTTAGATCTACTCTTGATTTGCCACTGGTAGAGAAAATGGATGTCCAGGAAATCACTTTTGACTGCCTCAACAAAGGTTTTGGACTTCCACAACTAACATCCATCATAGTGTAGAACCGGAACTTGTGACGATATGACTATCTCAACTTTCCTGTAAGTTTCATCTGTCTTAGTATTTTATTTCACTTGGAAACTCCTCTCTAACCTTGTACAACTCCATCCCATCTCCTTACATGTTGAGATATTTGATTTTGTTCTACTCTTGGCAAACTTGGGAAACTAGTGGTTTTTTGAAGTGATTCTGCTTGAGTAATGGTCTTTATTAATCTATCTATCTTCAGAAACATCACGTCCAAATTGCCGGTATTTATACTTTGAAGGGGATAGTGCATGTTTTAACATAAACACTTCTACGATCTCTAAAATTTCCAAGCAATAAGAATTCCCTCCCATGTGCCACCTCAATAAGTAGGGATAGAATAAAACAGGTTGTAGGCAGCTTAATTATTTGTGGAGTATGGCTATCCTGAGGATATTAGAATCAACTCCTTCTCATTGATGTTGCCTCTAGTTGATATAATTTTGTTACTTGTCGGTGTATCAAAAAATGAAGAATGTTTATTGTTTGTCTGTAAATTTCTGAACTCAGATAGGCTAATTGCTTGATGAGCTTAAAGATTCCTGTAGGCTGTAGCAGTTTGGCATGCTGTACCTTAGTAGATAAGTTCCTTAATTCTTCCGTTTTTTGTGTTTGTTATAGTAAAATTGCAGCTCATTGTTTAGCAGTATTGGAAGCAATGGCACACATATAAAATGCTTGTTGAAAAAATTCCAGCTCATCAATTTTTGTGTATTCCAAACCTCCTTAACCAAATAAATTTTCCTTTTGTTCTATTAATAAGTGTGCTATTTTGAAAACATGGATATATGGGGCAAAGAAAATTAACTTTCCTTTGCATTGAAATAAAGGTGGCTTGATAAGTGAGTTTGGAAAGCTAAAATGAAATTACCTTGTTTCGACTGACTAATTTTGTGAAGTAGTTCGATTTTATGTTGTGAATAACGCATATTAGGAACGTATATAAACTTTCCCTTTACATATTCCTATATTAATTAAAAGACATGATTGCCTATAGCTGCTGTTTGGCCTTCTAGTTAACCAAATTTGACCCAACTATTGTTTTATTACTAGATATAGCCTTAATTTGTATATTAAGCTGCTTCTTTTTAAAAGCCTAGTTCAAATTTCTTTCTATGTGATGCTCTGAGTTAGATATAAATTAATCTTCATCTTTCAATCTTCGAATAACCCGATAACTTTTCTCGTTTTCAAATGCATGTTAAGTAAAGTCTAACTGAATTAACATTCTTTTTGTATTGGTGAACAAACTCTAGCTAAAGTCCAGTCCCATAAGCTCGACTATCTACAATACATGATCGCAGGAAATCATTAATTTGTATGCTATTTTATAGCATGCTCGTCTCTTGTCCTTAGTGAAACATCAACAAATCAATAATGCAACTGTCAAAAATTGAAATCTAAAAAATACTCAATAGAGGGATAAAACCTAAATGGGATGCCTGCAAATGCAAGGTCCGCCTATAATCCGTTGGTTAAATGTGTTTATGCATTATCATACAAAGAATATGCATTACTTATACATTATATATACATTCTATATGTAATGTATAATAGTATATAATGATGTATATGTAATGTATAATAGTGTATAATGATGTATATGTAAAGTATAAAAGTATATGTACATTGTGTATATAGATTTAAAAATGAAAAGAGAAATGAAGAGGATTCTATGTTATCTCTGGAAAGGTGGTAAAACAAATATTAAAATCGATTTGGCTTCATGAAGTTCAATTAAATATATGTTGGCTAATTTAGATGTAACAAATTGTTGGGCTATACTGATTGTAAATTGTTGTTTGGGCAGTTAATATTGGTAAGTATCCCATTATTATATTCCCTTTGTATAACGTATTTAGGTTTATCCTTGACTCCTTGTAAAGTTCTTAATTGAGCATTTTTTCCAGGTGCTTAGTTATGGTTTAATACAATTGGTTATCTTTAACTCGCCAATAAAAAAAAAGAAAGAGAAAAAACGTATGCAGGTTTATTTGCTGTTGAAACCTAGAGTTTGTTTTCTACTTTTTAATATGTGCAAAAGTATAGTCCACTACTTGCTTCTCCTTTGCCCTTCTCGTGCAAGATTAACTGCATTGATTTTGTCAGCTCTTCGTGCAGCCCTATGTTGATTTTGCTGGTGTCCTCAACTCAAATCATTTATGGACATGCGAGCTGAAGCTCTATAGGTCTCCCTCAATCCATGACTACAGGCAAAGGAAACCTAAAGGACTCCAATACCATGCTACCTTCCAAAGGGAATTGGAATGCCAAACTTGTAATATATTTCTTCTTGTCTAGTTGAACTCATTCATAACAACCTTTTTTACTCTATGTAGAATAATTTTATGAGTACAGGCAAAGGAAACCTAAAGGGCTCCAATACCATGCTACATTACCAAAGGGAATTGGAATGCCAAAATTGTAATATATTTCTTGTCTAGTTGAACTCAATTCATGACAACCTTTTTTCTCTATAAAATAATTTTATGTGCCAGTCTGCCAGATAATGTCAGCATTACTACAGTCTACAGGCAAATGAAGCCTAAAGGGCTCCAATTCCATGCTATGACCAAAGGGGATTGGAATGCCAAATTTGTAGTTGGACTCATTCATAACAACCTTTTTTCTCTATAAAATAAACTCCATGTGCACAATAATGTTAGCATTATTAGGGTTGCTTTTTCATGTTCGAGAATATAATGTGTTGCACATGATCTGAAATCTTGAGATGGGGAAAACAAATGCCATGCATTGATATACAAACTTTGACGTATACGATGCATTGTCCTAAACGTTTTTTTCCCCTGTATGATTTCAGATTCCAAGAACATTACCAACTTTCACTTTCGATCTACCATCTAATGGAAGTGAATGGACACGAAATTTGGAAATGGATTTTAACATCAAAGTAATAGGAGGACCTTGGATCTCGTATATTACGTGGGTCATTTGGTGTTAAAGTTGTATAATTCACATAAATAGTGGATCAACGCAAATAATTTTCACTCCTGCATAAGGAAGGCAAAATCATAACCCATCTCTTGTAGGATTTTTAAAAATAACTCTTCACTATATTCGAGCAATTTAAGTTACAACCATCTTGTACAATCTAAGGAACTATTCCTGATACTCCCTACCTCAACCTTTTTCCTAACTCTTTAATGACTCAATCGGTCAAAGAAGTCACGTTACATATGAAACAATTCCTACTACAATCAACTAGAAAGTAATCAAGATCGTATTTTGGAACCACAATAGGAATTATAACTGAAGAACAACAAAGTTCTAACTTGATAGGAACAGGGTCTTTTTGTAGTGTCGTCTCTTCCTTTGTCAAGGCCGGCTATTGGATAAAACTGGTGAAGCGACAACTTTATTTAGCTTTGAAAATGTTGGCTATTTTTTTGTTAGAAAGATAAAAATAAATCTTTATAGGAAAGATTATTACTGTTTCACTATTCATACTAAGTTAGGATTTTCTATTAAAGGTGACCAAAAAGTTTCAAAACTAACAAAAAGTGACTAAATTCTTAATTATTGATTAGAGGTGACAATTTTAAGATTAGAATTAATGACACCAATTTTAAAACTCTCAAGTTTTATTATTTACACAAAAATCCCTAATTTCCCCACCCCACTCTTCCCCATGTCCACCCCTTCTGCCACCACCATCTCTTTACTCCTTCTACCGTTGCCGTCATTTCCACCACCTCACCTCCACTTCCTTTGCTACTGCCACCATCACCACTACCTCCTCCTCCGATGTTGTTCCGTCACCACCACCTCCTCCGTTGTTGCTGTTGTCACCATCATCTTCTCCTCTACTGCTACCGACATCATCATCATCTCCTTCTATTGCTCCTCCACCACCAAAATGTTGCCCTCCTCTTCCATCATCACCATCGCCGTTGTGATAATCATCACTCTTCCTTTATCACCACATGTGTTACAATAAAAGAAGAGTCATTTGTTACAATAGAAGGGTCATCTGTTGCAGCAGAAGGGTTATCTATTATAATATAATGATCGTCTATTGTAACAAAAGGGTCATCTGTCACAACAAATGGTCACCTATTGCAACAAAATGGTAGTCTTCTACTACAGAAGGGTTGGTCATTGCAACAGAAGTCATCCGCAAAATTTCTTTCGATGACTTAATTTTTTTAAAAAAACTTAGAATTAGAGCAAAATAGTTTGTAAAAATAAAAAGTAAAAATGCAATAAAAATATGAAAGTTGAGGGTAACGACAATGGAGGCGACGATAATGGCGGTAACAATGACGACAAAGAAAAAGAAGGAAGAGAGAGAAAGAACAAGAAGATGGAGGAAGAGAGAGAAAAATATGAAGAGAGAGAGAGAAAAAAAAAGAGCAAGATTGAAAGATAACGATTAAGGGGAAAAAATTAAATTTGAAATTTAAAATAGGAAGAAAGACTTTTTAACATTTTAAAATTTTAGAATACACTATAAAGTTTTTTATATAGATCATACACTTTCTAAGGATATAGAAGGGCTTTTATGGTTCACATTCAGAGATTGACAATTTCATTACCTGTGGATTATGGAGGTGTTTTATAAGCCATAGACTTATTTACTAGCCATAGTTTTGGATTTTGTAGATGAGATTCAGATGCTTGATTTTTAGTAAGTTTATTCTACGAATGAATAGGACAGTCCGTCGTTTGTTTTACAAATAATAGAATTGAGCTCGTGGTTAGAATTTTGAAACTTGGAATTCCATAGGACGTTTTATGCATACGGTTTCACGGATCATAAAAGGAACTACGATCTATAGATGAACCTCATGGTCACTGACAACAATTATTTCTCAAGGTTATTTTAGTCTTTACCCATCCTATTGAACTTCCACACTACGTCATTTTAGGTTATTTTAAGTGGAATTTGGAGATTTCTGTTGGTCTAATATCTTATTCACTCAACTCTCACCCCAATTAAGAAAACTTCTCTCTCTATAATCTTCTCCAAGGATCCTCTCAAGGTCAAACTATAAGGCTCTTCAATTCAAACCTCCAATTTTAGATTCTAATTAGGATTCTGCTTGAGATATATGAGTATACATTCATGGATTCCTTTGATTCATGAAGTCCAAAATATTTACCTTTATAAGCGGTCGTTATTCAAATATAGAACCTAACAGTGGTTAGGGTCGATCTCATGAGGAATAAGGTCTAGACTTGGAGTAATTAAGGCAATAAAGACGAACTAATCTATTTATCTCTCGAAGGGGGGAGGGGGGAGGTTGGTAAAATGTAGTAATGAAACCTAAACTAGAACAAACAATCAAGTGCAAGTGTTGTGAAATCGGTGAGAGAAGTAATTAACTAGGGTATTGTTCCCCATGAATTCCTAACTCAGTGTAACCAAATAATTGTAAACTCTTCTAGTGTGTAGCATGCAAAACTAATAAGTTATGTTCACCTAACCCTTTAATCCAGGAGCTAGGAAAATTTTACCACGTGATTTGATCCATCCCCGAAGTATGCTTTACTAACCCTTACCTTGTCCCAGCACAACCATCCTTTGATCCGTTTAGGTTGATTAGACGAGAGTAATCACATCAAATCTTGTTAATTATCTCTTATCCTATTCATCACCCCTATGATCTAGTAAGTAAGAATTAGACGAGTTCTAACACGTGCACTCGTTAAGAAGCATTCATAGTCAAGGGATAAATAATACATGTATGCACACTTTTCAAGGATTACGAATTATTCATATTTTGTCTTTGTTAGCTCTTCATGGTTCCTACAATCCTAGTTGTGAATTTAGCTACTCATGTTCATTGTAGGTGAAGAAATCATGTTATGAATTGACATAATTAAACACTTACAATGATAAATTGAAAAATAAGAAATCTGAAATCTTCACGAAAATCATGATATTATAATCCGAAAATAATATCTAAAGTAATCAACAAGATCAAAGTAGTAATCAACAAGATCAAAGTAGTAATCACAAGTAATGAGTTCTGGACGTTCTAACTGCTCTCTCTTTCTAAAAACACCTAAAAACCTATTTATAATACAAGGAAACCAAGTCCAAAACAAAATAGGAAAACCAAAATTGGGGCCTCAAACGAACAAGGTTACGGGTCATATATGGAATCACGATCCATACCTGGACTTCGTAGACAGCATTGCTAATATTTGTCTTGAAATGTATGAACCTACCTATGGACCATTTTCTGACTTATAACCCTGTAAGGGGTCTCATTTGGTATCTCTTCGACATATCTTCAAAATCTCTTATCCTCAAGGCACGAACTGAACTACGACCCGTCACTTGACTTACGATTCGTAGGAGCCTTCATTTGGTAATGGTCAAGCACTTATGCTCATTCTCTAATCTCCAAAACACGAACAAGTATGCGGGCCGTAAAATAATCTATGTAGTCTCGACCTTTGATAATTAGCCTTTCACTAGATCTAACCTACAAAACCTATCTACGGCTCGTGAAATGAAACATGACCCGTAGAAGGCCTCGTAGAACATAAAAAACTGAGAATCTGTAGAACATTTCCCAAAATCATCCCGATTCCTATGATCCTATAAAAGCAACACAAAAAAACATCAAATCCACTAACATTGCTTTGAGAACACACAAAATCATAAGTTTTAAAGCATCAAAAGTGTTGTATTTTGACAGTACATCAACACCCTTAACTTAAAATTATTACTTGTCCTCAAGCGGCAGACTCAATCTACATAAGCAAATCAACAACACAAAGACCTTAACCTAATGGCATACATCATCTCTCAATCAATCCCAAATACCCGGTCAAACTCATCAGTGTGTATCAGCCAGTTTATCCAACAGATTCATACAAATAAAAAATATAACAATGCAACTATGACGGATGAAGCAATATTTGTAATCAATCAATCACCGAGATAGGCTATAGTCAACAATGTAATTCAAGTGCCCTGACAAAAAGAAATCTCATGTCTCACTCAGAATGATATGTCTAAATTCAATACTTGGGACTGACAAAAATACTCACACTCAACAAAGATATCGAATATTGTGTCCAATACCATAGACTTCCCCCTATATTCATGACTATGACTTTCGACTACTTGGACTAGGATCACTATATGACTTTCTTAGATTCTATGTAGGCTCAAGGGGCTTTGGTGTGATATTTTTAGAACATAGTGACTAATGACCCTCTTTGACACTGCATTACTTTACACTTTTTTCCTACCAACACTGATATTTTTTACTTATTTTCCCTTTTTCCCATTTCAAACACTTTCCAGTGCCTTATTCTAATTTTCAGCTCATTGCCTTTTATTTTTCATAATTCTTTTTCTTTTCAGCTCATGCTTTTGGTATCTATGGATTTTTCTCACACCCACTTCATACTAAACCCTTTTTCATTGTATTTCTATGCGTCCTTTTCTATTAGGGGTGATTCCTTTGCAATAGCCACCCTCAACTTAGGCTTTTAGCCTGAGTTGAGGTGTACAATATCCAATCTTTGAACCAAGACCACTTTTTGATAGACACCCTCAACTTAGAATTTTATCCTAAGTCAAGGTACACAATATTCAAGGAAGGACCAGGGCTAAATTCAATATTTCACAGATAAAAAGATTCAGTTACTCAGGTATTTACAAAGAAAGGGTACACGTAAAGCTCAAACATTAGGAACAAGGGATATATAATGCATTTGGCTGGTTATTTTAGGCTAAGTGGACTAATATGAACAACAACCTAAGATTATTTCCTAACCAACTAATCTACAATCTTAGTCAAAGTAACCGGGCAAGCTCTAGATTGAAACACAATATCAAAATTATGCAATAACGCTCACACACACTTGGCACTGAATACACTATCAACATAGACTCTCAGATCATGATTTTTAGTGCATTCAAGGCCTATCTTGTCAAAACAAACACTGTTAATCACTGATTCAACATGGTTGTCATCAAAACTACCTAACAACACACTATAAAAAAAGAGGGGTATCATTTTTCAACAAAAACTAACATATGCCATATACGTCAGTATAATATGATACTAGTACTACTCACACATCCTAAACATGTCAGTTCAATAGAAAATAAATATTCTTAGGGAAAGAACACAAGCAATAAAACTCTGTGAACTCAAAAATTAGGATAGATATAGGTCTTGGTTACTCAAATTTTGTTGAGGCCTATAACTACCCATACCTCATCAAAAAATATTTGCATTGTACTCAATACAACAAAATAAACTAAAAGATACTATTAGGGAAAAATAGGGGACATACTTAAGCACCTAAGCGTCGGTGTCAGTCTGTGTATGACCACTCGTAGCCTATTAGGTGGTCTCCTTACTTGTGGAGGCATGTCCGGAGGGTCCAGCACCCTTCACCAACTCCTGTGCACGTGTCTGTCTCTCAAACTCATCTACAATTGAGGCTCGTCTGGCGGCCTTAAACTGCTTACTTTCCATCCTCGCAGCCTCTATTCTGATAGCCTCAGGATCATTATCATCATCACGACACCTCTTCTTAGAAGCGCGGAATAGAGGATCATTAGAAAATAGATCCACTACCTTAGAAGTATCAGCGATATTGGGAACCACCAAAGGTGTGGAAGGCGCTACCTCCATGTCAGTGCGGAGTTACTGGATCTCTACCCGGATGGATGTCATATCAGAAGTCTGGGCTGATCGGAGGCTCTTCTCTACTCGCCCCTCGAATATATCTACACAACCATGAAACACTGCAAGTCTCTTCTCAAGAGCAGTCATAAAAAGCACTGTGCGCACTCCTCAAACTCTAAAATGGCCTTGCGAACCCAAGGTCATATCTGCTGCAGCATCTGAGTCAACTGGGATTCAGTGTGAACCTATCGCTATACCAGATCCTATATAGACTCTGTAGAAATGTAAACCATACCTATAGCCTGAGAACGCATGAGTACGGCCTCTGGCACAACAGTAGAAGTGGTATCAGGCTCCTTCTCCCTCTCAGTATCTATCTGTGGGGGGCCTCTATCTCTGTAGCAGTAGTAGTGAACGATGTAGGCTCAGACTGTGGTGCCGCAATGAACATCTTTGGTAGTCGAACAGGTGGATACGGTGCTCGCCAGATAGCCATAGGATTCTCATCCCTTTTGATCAGGCTAACATCCTGAGTCTTTTAAACCTCTATAATCATGTCCACATTGGGTAGGATCTCCACCTTCGCCTCTATGCATAGTCTGTGAATCAAGCACGGGAATGGAATCGATGTGGACCTCTTTAGTGCTCACTCGTGTATATCCTCCCATAATATAATGAGAAAAGTTAATATCATACCCAACAATGATACTGACAACCAAAAACACATGGTCTAGAGTCAGTATTATCCACCTGAGTCGACCAGATCCGCGTACGCACAACAACCTACCAAAACTTGCCAGCGAAGCGGAGTGAAGCCTTCACTATCGCAGTTGAAGTAGATATCCAGTTAGGGTCCTGACCCTACTCCTCTATGTGATTTGCAATCCATCGCTTCAGAGCAGCCTTCCGAATGGCATCTCTCGTCAAGTCTCAATCCCTGGTCTGCCCCAACTTGTAGTTATACTCTATCATGGTCATAAAGGCCTGATACTTAGGACCAAACAAGAATCTCTGAATAGTGGTCTCTGATATGTTGACGGGGACTCCACGCACTATCGTTTGAGTAAGTTAAGGCTATACAAGGGGAATCCCCTTCTTCGGGGTCGTCTATATGATGGTAGCAACATAAGATGCAAAGAACTCTCAAACAATGGTCGCAGAGTATTTCCCTGATGGGGCTACTAGCCAATACAAGTGGTTTTGGGACATAGTATCTTAGAGCATGGGAGCGCTGTTAAATCCAGAAGTCACGATCCTCGGCTCCTTGAATATAGTTTGGGCCTGTCGACCCCTGTCATCCTATAGGACATCCTCCCTATATATATCCTGCATGCCCCTAACACACCATCGTTTAGACAAACTAGCTGCAGGGGCTGGTACTAGGGTGGACTCCTCTACCTCTGAACCGGAGCCCTTTCTATCTCTGGACCCTGATCGAGACCCTTTGCTAGAGTCTGACATCTAAATCAAGCTGTTCTGCTGGGAACCTCCCTCCTCAGACTAGGGAAGCTGAGCAACTATTGCTTGTGTCTGGGTTGATATAGTTTGCCTAGATGCTACCCTAGTGTGTCATCGCTTAACGCCCTCATCTGGATGGACGTGGAGCACCTCTAAGGATCTACTGGCCTGAGGACTGGCCTTAGTGTCATAAGGTTCATCGCAGAGTCGAGTCTGCAGGGCTTGTATCTCATCCTTCTTTGGGCAAGGTGCTATAGTACCTGAAAGTATCTGAAAAAGCATACATGAGGCCTACGAGTACAGAAAAGAAAATTAGAAAGTTAACAAAAACATTTCACAAAAGGACCTACGAAGGCTCACCTAGGGGTCGTAGGGTAGACTACGGGTCGTAGATGGCCTTCATAGGAAATAGGGCACAATAAATTTGGCTACTGGAAATGTACATATGAACCTAGTTATGACTCGTAACATAAGCTACGAGTTGTAGTCTGGGTCATAGGTACAGAATCAGATATCAATGTTTGCAGGCATGGAATCTATGAATGTGTTTTACGAGCCATAATATGATCTATGACTCATAGGCAGGTTTGTCTGGTAACATCTCAAAAAAGCCAAGTTGCTGATCTCTATTTACGAGGGGCAACTACGGTCCATGGACTAATCCAGAGGGCGTAGAAGACCCTCGTACTGTTCAAAAATATCAACCCGAGTTTTGCCAAGGCACCATTTGATTCCATACTATCAATATACACCCATAATTCCAGCTACGTCCCAGTCAACTTAAAATTAACAACGTGACAGGAACAATGACTTGGTCACAGTGACAGGGTATACAAAAATAAGCAGCATTGAAGTAATGACACGCAAACTAAGTTAACTACATTTAACATGCATTCCATACAATCAAATTTAACCCATAACATAAGCACGCACAAATTACCACCAACTCACCCAAAATCGAAACATAGACAATTAATTATTCTATACCTCACCCATCATTCATTTAAAATACATGTAAATAGTTAAACCATCGCTATTGGACCAATTTTATCATGCTAGTAAAAGTCATACACACACTTTATTGATTCTAACAAGGTAATTCATTATAACTTAGACGACAAGTGATTGCACAATTTTAGACGATGATTCTCACATCCATTTACATGTTTCAAAATTAATGTATGCAATCGAACAATGATAAATACATGATTCACCCCATTCTCAAGCAAATACATTTAATCATTAGGACTAGAAAAATCATAAAATCATCCTCATCCGCTTCTTAGACCAATATCACAAATATCCGGCAAAAATCAAAATTCTAAACAAGTACATACTGAAATTGTGAGAGAAAGGTCGAGACTAGCAAGAAAAACCCAAAATTCTTGGAACCCTAACTTGCCAGAGCAATAAATGGATGGCCAAAAATAGGCCAAAATTTGGCCTAAAAATATGGTAGAGGAAATCAGTGGTGGTCGGACTTGGGGAAGAAGGGTAAGGGTTTTGGGTATAGTGGGAATATTTGGGAATGTGAGGGGTAATGAAAATTACCCCTCTTTTATCTCATTGACCGGGTCGAATATAAGTGGGACTTTAATTCCACGAAACTCCGACTACGGGCCATAAGAGGTTCTATGGTCTGTGAGAAATGGTTTCATGATTTCAGAATCCTATTTTCAAAGACTTGGCTCCTACAAATCCTCCTACGGGTCATAGATTGACATACGACTTGTAGGTTAGTTCGTAAGTACCTCCATCATTTAGCAAAATTCCAAAATCTTATCTTGGGTCTATGAACCCCATTCACGGTCCATGGTTGTACCTACAAACCATAAAGTTGGCTCGTGGACTAGAGTGCACAAATTTCTACTCACTAGAAATGGTTTTACAAGTCAATATACGGGTCGTGGTTTTATCCACGACCCATAGAACTATTTTTAAAACCAACTTTTCTCACTTTTTGCACTGCTTTATTGTCTTAACCCTATTCCTGCACAATCTCAGCAAAATAAACTGTTACCTTGTAGTTTTCCAATCCGTGAGTCTAAAATTACAACAAAAAAAGTGAAAAATAAACTACCTATGAGTTCAAAATGCAAAACTAACACAAATACATACAAATTACAGTAAATATCTTAGGTTGCCTCCCAAGTAGCGCCTGATTTATTGTCGCAGCAAGACTTAGGCAACTTGGTTACTTAGATTTCACCAAGTGTCCATGCTTCCACTGTCAGCACTTCTTCAGTATTTCCAAAGTATGGTTTGATCCTTTGGCCATTCATCTTGAATTTTGTGATATCTTTCTTTTCTAACTCAACAAACCCATGGTTGAAAACGTGTATGACTTTAAAAGTTCCCAACCATTTGGACTTTAGTTTTCTGAGAAACAACTTCAACCTTGAATCGAACAACAAAATCAAGTCTCCCAGTGAAAACTGGTGATGCTCAGTGCGATGATCATGCTGCAGCTTCATCCTTTCCTTGTACAAGGTTGAGCTCTCATATGCCCTCAAACGAAACTCATCAAGTTTGTTGAGCTAGTTCAGCCTTGAGTTTGCCGCATCATTCTAATCCAGATTTAGCTTCTTAAGTGCCCACATCGGCCTGTGCTCAAGCTCTAGAGGTAAGTGACAAACTTTACTAAAGACAAGTTGGTAATGAGACATACCTATAGGAGTTTTGAATGCCCACAATGCGTCATCAAGCCTTCGCGACCAATTTGTCCGGTTAACATTCACAATCTTGGATAGAATCTGTTTAATCTCCCTATTAAACACCTCGACTTTCCCACTTGTCTATGGTAAGGTATTGCCACTCTATGTTTTACCCCATACTTCTCAAGGAGATCTTTGAACAACCTATTACAAAAATAGAAACCTCTATCATTGATGATTGCCCAAGGAGTGCCAAATCGAGAGAAGATATTTCTTTTGAGGAATGTTGTGATACTTTTACCTTTATTGTTGGGAAGCGCAACTGCCTCCACATATTTTGAGACATAGTCCATAGCAACCAAGATGTATTTGTTCCCATAAGAACTGAAGAATGGTCCCATGAAGTCTATACCCCATACATCAAATAACTTGATCACCATGATAGTGTTAAGTGGGAGCTCATGCTTTCAGGAAACACCACCTTCTCTCTAGCACTTATCACAAGCTTTAGCATAGTCGGGGGCATCTTGGTGGATGGTTGGCCAGTAGTAACCACACTATAAAATCTTATGTGTTGTCCAGATACTTACCAATGATGAGTGACAAGCCTCCAATATGCTTATCATCTCCGCCTCGGGAACACACCGACAAATAATCCTATCTGCACAGATATAAAACGAAAATGAATCATCCCAGAAAAATTTCTTCAAATCAGACATAAACTTATGACACTAGTAAGAAGTCAAATTGGTGGCACAACATCACTAAATAAGTAGTTCACATAGTCCGCGAACCATGGTATCAAATCATGAGATATTGCCAATACTCTCTCATCAGGGAACGAATCATCAGTCTCCATACCATCATTGAACTTTTCCATCACCTCATCTTCAAGTCTAGATAGTTGGTCTGCAACCTGATTCTCTATCCCTTTTCTGTCAATCACCTCAAAATCAAACTCTTGGAGAAGAAGTACCCATTGAATCAACCTTGGTTTGGCATCCTTATTCGCCATCAAATACCACAATGGTGAGTGGTCAGTATGTACAATGACTTTGGTTCCCAAAAGATATGATCTGAACTTCTCAAACACAAAGACCACTACAAGTAACTCCTACTCAGCGACAGTGTAATTTTTCTGTGCTTCATTTAAAGCTTTACTAGCATAATAGATGGGATGTAAAATCTTCTCTTTGCACTGTCCCAACACCACACAGATATGCATCATTAAACATGAACTTAGTATCCTTCTCAAGTGGCTTTCACAATGGATGCATAATCTTTAGAAAGTCTTTAATGAATCATCTGTAGAAGCCTACATGCCCCAAGAAACTTTTCACACCTTTGACAGAGATAGGTGTAGGAAGCTTCTCAATAACCTCAACTTTGGCTCTATCAACCTTTATACCTTTGATGGAGATCTTGTATCCCAACAAAATGCCTTTCTTCACCATGAAATGACATATTTTCCAATTCAGAACAAGATGACATTCTTCACATCTCCAAAACACATCATGCAAATACCTCAAGCAATCATCGAATGAATCTCCGACCATACTAAAGTCGTCCATGAACACCTCAATAGTGTCCTCCACCATATCTGAAAAGATAGATATCATACATCTCTTGAATATGTCTGATGCATTACACAATCTGAATGGCATCCTCTTGAATGAGAAGGTGCCATAAGGACGTGTAAATGTCATCTTCTCTTGGTTCTCTGGAGAAATAGAGATATGATTGTAGCTCGAATAACCATCAAGAAAATAGTACCATATTTACTCTCCAAGCGATCTAGCATTTGGTCCATAAATCGCATAAGGAAGTGATCTTTCTCTATCGATGCATTGAGTTTGCGATAGATCATGTAAACTCTCCAACCTATGACTGGTCTCATGGGAATCAAATCATTGCTAGCATTAGGAACCATAGTGATACCTCCCTTTTTTGGAACACACTAGACCAGACTCACCTATTCACTATCAACAATCAAATATATCACCCCCACATCTAACCATTTAATGATTTCTTTATGCACAACCTCTTGCGTTGGTGGGTTGAGATGTCGTTGGTGCTCAATGTTTGGCTTATAATCCTTGACAAAATAAATTTTTTGAGTGCATATTCCAGGTGGGATGTCAATGATGTCTGCAATTGTCCACCCAATAACCCTTTTGAATTTTTTGAGTATCGAGATCAATGCCTCCACCTGTTCATCATTGAGATCTACAACAACAATAACAGGCAAAGTATTGTTAGTACCCAAAACCGCATACCTTAGGTGGCTAGAAGAACCTTCAACTCCAATGTTGGTAGCTCCTCAAGGGATGGTCGAGTAGGTAGTGACTCTCGATTTTTCAAGGCTAACTCAAGCTTTACTTGATTCCTAGAAAAACTAGGTGTTCCAAGAGCCTTTATTGTCTCATCATAGTCTGGGATGCCGTCACTCTCGAAGTTCATTAACACAGCTTTAAGAGTTTCCACACCTAGTCTTTTCTCAATTGGTACCTCTGGTTACACCTCATCAATTCTCTCAATAACAGAGATAGTTTTTGGATCATTAGGTCTCTTCATGGACTGGCAAACATTGAAGAAAACTTCTTCATCATTCAATCTAAACTTGAGTTGACCCAACTCCATATCCAACAGTACTCGACCAGTGTCTAGGAAGGGTCTATCCAAACTGATTGGGACGTCGAAGTCAACTTCACAATCAAGTATCACAAATTCTGCGGGGAATATGAAATTCTCAACTTAAACTAACACGTCAAAGAGTATCCCCAAAGGCTCTTTTGCAGTCCTGTCTGCCATCAACAACTGCATTGTAGTAGATGTGGGGACTCCGAAGCCCAACTACTTAAATACCGCAAAAGGCATTAAGTTGATGTTGGCTGCTAAATCGCATAATGCCTTTGCAAAGTTGAAGACTCCAATGGTGTAGGGTATGGTGAATGCGCTGGGGTCCTCCTTCTTCTATACCAAGGACTTTGTAGCGATAGCTCCACAATGATGAAGGTATTGAACAAACGCTTGACTCACCGTCCTCTTCTTAGTCATAAGATCCTTCATAAACTTGGTATACCTAGACATTTTCACTAATACATCAATGAGTGTGAGATTAATCGATAGCTACTTTAACATAGAGATGATGTTCTAAAACTTCCCATCCTCTTCCTTCATTTTGAGTCTCTGAGGGAAAGGAGGTGGAGGATTAGGCATGAGTTTCAACTTCTTTGGTGTCGCCACTTCATTGCTCATCCCATCCTTGACTTGGCCATCCCCCGTCTTTGTGACCTTGCTCTCTACTGTCTCCTCACGAACCATATCATCATCTACCAACATTGATGGGTCGATTGTCTGCTTACCACCTCAAATCTTCACTGACATGCATTTTTCATCATTCTTATAATTTTGTACTATGTTGCTTGGCAATGTCCCCTTCTAACACGCATTCAACTATGTAGACATCTGGCCAAATTATTGCTTTAACTACTTAATGGCTATAGAGTGAGACTCGATTTTTCTATTAATACCTGAGATGTCAGCTTTCATCCCCTTCAAGGTCTTATCTGTGTGTCAGCCTTCTTCAACAACTTTTCAAACATCTCCTCAATGCGCGAACTACCAGCTCTAGAATCACGATTTTGTGATGTCACATACGGACCATTTCAATATCCATCTCTGCGCCCCAATCACTATCTCTATATTGTCCCTTATCTTGTCATAATAACTACCTTGGTTGTTATCTTTTTATGCATTATATCTATTATAGTTCCAACCTTGATTACCTTGACCTTGGCGCCAATAGTCTTGATTCTCCTTGGAATTTGGTACAGAAACCTCCCATCTGATCAGTCACAAAGCAAGTGTCCTCCTCATACATGGATGCACATGGTGGCTGGTGACTAACTGCATTCAATCTCTCCTGATTTTGTTTCATCAGAAATCCCACATTAGTGTCAATCTAGGCCAACTCTTGCATCACATCTTCATTGATATTGACCTACTCTGGATTGGTACTAATAGAGAAAGAGCTTTTCGTAGTCGATTTGTCCCTCGATCCCCATGCAAGGTTAGTATTTGCTACCTTCTCTAGTCGCTCTGCTATCACTGGAAAAGTGCAATGCAAGAATGAGCCTCTAGTTATGGTGTCAGCCAATGTTTTGAATTATCATCTAATGCCCAATAGAAGATCTCCACCAAGGAATCATCAATGATCTTATGGTCTGGAGCACTCCTTAAGGACTTTGTGGACCACTCCCATGTATTACTAATCGAATCACAAGAAAATTGCTTGATGTTATTTATCTGATCCTTCAGCTTTAACTTCTTAGACTTGGGAAAAAACCTCTCCACAAAGACATTTTGCATTTTTGCCCATGTAGTGATAGAACCCTATGAAAGTTTAGATAACCATATTGTCGCTTCACCTGTGAGAGATAACGGGAAGACAGAGAGCCCAACAACATCCATTGACAGATTTTAGTTTGCCATGATACTCTTGAAGACGAAGACAACATTGTGTAGATGATTATGCAGATCCTCTGATGGTAAGCCCGTGAACAACCCTCTATTCTACAACATTTGTAGTAATCCACTCGATGTAACAAAATTAGTATCCTCCGGTAAATTAGGTAACACAATAGCTCTGGTGACATCCATCACCATAGGGTCAAGACTGTATTGATTCCATGTATTTGCAATAACTTATAGATACTGTTGTGGTGGATTCACATCCTCAAGTGGTGGTGGGTCTTGGTTTTTCTAATTGAGTGCAATGTTTGCAACATTATTTACAACATTATTCACGTTGTACTGGGCCATCCTTCATAATGTTCTCTGGATCTCTGGATCAAACAGAGTCATGAGATTGCCTCGACTACGGGTACTGGTCATACACTACACCTGTATGCTGAAAGAAAAATAAAAACAACAAAAACAAGTAAAATAAGGATTAACTCATGAATCACTCTAATAAACCAATCTAAAAGCCCTATTTCCTAGCAATGGCACCAAAATTTAATCATGCCCAAACTACACCTCCAAATTAAGGTTTAAGCGGTCGCTCTTCAAATATAGAACCTAATAGTGGTTAGGGTAGATCCCACGAGGAATAAGGTCTAGACTTTGAGTAAGTAAGGAAATTAAGATGAATTAATCTACTTATCTCCCGAGGGAGGGGGGGTTGGTAAAATTTACTATGAAACCTAAACTACAACAAATAATCAAGTGCAAGTGTTGTGAAATCAGTGAGAGAAGTAACTAGGGTATTGTGTTTCCTATGAATTCCTAACTCAGTGTATCTAGGTAATCTTAATCTCTTCTAGTGTGTAGCATGTATAACTGATAAGTTATGTTCACCTTACCCTTTGATCCAATCGCTAGGTAAATTTCACCACGTGATTTGATCCATCCGTGAGGTGTGCTTTACTAATACTTACCTTGTCCCAGTACAACCATCCCTTGATCCGTTTAGGTTGATTAGACGAGAGTAATCACATCGAATCATGTTAATTATCCCTTATCCCATTCATTACCCCCATGATCTAGTAAGTAAGAATTAGATGATTTTTAACACGTGCACTCGTTAAAAAGCATTCATAGTAAAGGGATAAATAATACATGTATGCACACTTTCCAAGAATTATAAATTATCCATATTATTTTTAGCTCTCTATGGTTCCCACAATTCTAGTTGTGAATTTAGCTACTTATGTTATGAATTGGCATGATTAAACACTTACAATGATGAATTGAAAAACAAAAGATCTAAAATCTTCACAAAAATCATGATGTTATAATCCAAAAATAATATCCAAAATAATCAACAAGATCAAAGTAGTAATCACAAGTAATGAGTTATGGATGTTCTAACTGCTCTCTCTTTCTAAAAAAACCTAAAACCTATTTATAATACAAGAAAACCAAATCCAAAAGGAAATAGGAAAACTAGAATTGAGGCCTCAGACGAACAAAATTAAAGCCCGTATATGGAATCATGACCAATACCTGGGTTTCACAAACTACACTGCTAAAATCTATCTTGAAATTTAGGAACCTACCTATAAACCGTCTTCTGACTTATGGCCCATAAGGGGTCTCGTCTGGTATCTCTTAGGCATATCTTCAAAATCTTTAATCCTCAAGGCACAAACTGAACTATGACCTATCACTTGACTTATGACCCATAGGAGCCTTTATTTTGTAACGGTCCAACACTTATGCACATTCTCTGATCTCCAAAACACGAACAAGTGTATGGGCCATCAAATGGTCTACGACATGTCTGGTATCACATAGTCTTAACCTTTGGAAATTAACCTTTCACTAGAGATAACCTACAAAACCTATCTACGGCTTGTGGAATGAACCACGACCCGTAGAAGGCCTCGTAAAACATCAAAAATTGGAAATTTGCAGAACATTACCTAAAATCATCCCAATTCTTGTGATCCTATAAAATCAACACAAAAACACATCAAACCCAATAACATCACTTTGAGAACACACAAAATTCTAAGCTTAAAGCATCAAAAGTGCTATATTTTGGTATCACATCAACACCACCCCTGCCCAGGAAGCCTTGTACTCCACGAGTGCGTACCACGAGCTATTGTGCACATCACGACTAGTGAAGTGTGTCTTGAAAGGCACCGTCCAAGTTTTTTCTAGTATGTTTTGGTAAGGGTATTTAGGTCCTTTCCTTGATTCCTAAACTTCTTTTGGACATTTTTAGTCTAAAATACCCTCCTAATGTTATCCTAACTTATTCTAAGTCTTTCAATCACTCCTCAAACACTTAGACTCAAACTTTCTCTTCAAAATCACTCTCAAGATCAAGTGCAGAATTCATTGAAGGAGCCTCAAGTTTCAAGTCAAATTTATCTTCAATCTTTCAAATCTCATTAAGATATGCGAGATTCAACCATGGGTACCTTTCACTCATGGAGCCCAACCTATTTTTTCATTATTTAATCTATTTTCAAGTATAATAAAATTAGGATTTTCATGACTTTGATCTCAAATGTTAAGATTATGATAAGAATTACTTTCATATAATGGAGTATTATAATGACCTTGCTGGTAATTTTTGGGCTTATCTATGAAAATTACTATTTTATCCTTTCATAAGTTGCTTTGGACCTATTCTGAACTATCTATATTGTAGTAACTGAGATCCTGTGTTTTAAAAGTGGAAAATATGAGTTTTGATATTTTTGAAAGCTTAAGTTGTTGAAAAAGTGAGGTTTGGTGTCATTCTGAGTTTCAGGTGTCAGATTAGAAATCTTTTGATTCCATTAGCTCTTGAATGTCGGATCTGGTCCAGGAGAAGTTACAGACCCAAATTCGATGTTAAAATGGAGATTTTGGACCCAAAGTTGCATTTTAGTTATTTTTAGAGCTAAAGTTTGACTTTGGTAAACACTCAAAGTTTGAAAGCTTGGATAAAAATTCTAAAAGTTCCAGTAGTTTTGGATGGTAAAACTAACACTAGAAATGGTCTCATCATAATTTTTTGGAGTTTCTGAGGGTAATTTTGGTACTTTGAGTTGTAACGTAGTTTAATTGAGTTGAATCGGCAATTATGTCAAGAATATCTCGGACTTAAAATTTGATTAGTCTGTTGAGTCTGAATCTGTATTTTTGGTATGGATACATGTCTCATTTGTGAAATTTGCACTCCAAATAGACCCCAGGGGTCCGTTTTAAGGTTGGAATTATAACTGGTTTGCTAAATCTAGTGCAACCCTCAATGTACTCCGTGTTCATGGAAGAGGAGTCACATTTGTGAAGATCTAGGATTTATGACCTCCGTATTCGCGGAGACCCCCCTCGTGTTCGTGGAGCACGTGCCCCTTTCCCTCTGTATTTGCAAAGACCCAGTTTGCATTCACGGAGTTCTTCCTAGTTTTTCTCTTCGCGTTCGTGGATGCTTTTCCATGTTCACAAAGTAGTAATTTTACCTGATCAACTTTAGTTCTAAGAAAATAACATTTTTAGTCCATTTTCTATATTTCAAGCTCCTTGAGGCAAGTTTTTTCTTGAAAACTTTAATTGATGATTTATCCCTCAATTTGAGTGAAATTTTTACCCACGAATTTCCTTTCTCACATAGAATCATTTTTTTTATTTATCAATTTTCAGATTCAAGAACTTTGAATTTTAGCCCTAATTTTGTGTATTTTTTCCTAAGCCTAATTTGTGTCAATATAGATATCAAAATTCATCTCTTGATGCGTAGTCTCTATTTTTATATCGATTGGTTGAGTTGGAGATTATTTTGAGGCTTAGGTTGATCAAGAGCTTGTTTGAGCATGGTGTCAGTATCGAGGTAGGTTCGGCTAACCTTTTGGGATTGGATTTAAGTTATTGGACATGTTTATGTGGTAATTGTAAGATTTAGACTGTTTCATAAGTTATTGGATTAATATGTTAGAGTTTTGATGAAATTACAACCTTTTTGGGATCAATATGTTAGAGTTTTGATGAAATTGGATCAATATGTTAGTGTTTCAGCATCGAGGTAGGTTCAACTAACCTTTTCTAGACTAGATTTGAGTTATTGGACATGGTTATATGGTAATTGCATGGGTTAGACTATTTCATGAGTTATTGGATCGATATGTTAGAGTTTTGATGAAATTGAGATATCAGTTATGTTGGATTTGTAGTAAATTATGACTTTGTTGATAAATTGAGATGTATTCTTGATAATTTGGAGATTATGGATATTATTATGATAATATGAGACTTATGATATCATTTGGAAAGTTTTGTTTCCTCCCTGCAAATCGAGCACAGGGACCCCCAAAGGGTTGTCAATCATATTCTACTAGAGTCCTTCCTTATTATCACAAATTTAGCAGTGAGGCTTAAACTTCGAGTCACCATTGATCTATTAAGACTTCTTTTATTATATTTGTATCAGACTTTGTATCATATATATTTAGACAACTTTGTATTTACTTGATCGTACTACTTTAGATGCTCTTGTACTAATGACTCTAGGTTTTGGGATTTCATATGAAATGTTATGGTTGCTTTTGATTTACTTTATTCTTCTTAGTCGAGATTCGATTTTATGTCGTGAAAAGTTTGGTATCAGAACTCTAGGTTTGTTGGGATCGTGAGTCAAGAGCGGCCTGCCTAGTAAAGTCTCACGGATCAGTATGTAGATGTTCATACCCATCTTTGGGAGGCTACGGGGCACTTGATAGGAAAAGTTTTCATGTTTTACTTCTATTTGTGCATTTCTTCATATCAACTATTTTTAAAGTGTTCTTATCTACTTTTTTATGTAAATACCAATTACTAGAGCCCGACAGTCAATGGGAGAGATTGAGCCAACTGATATGGCTCCTACTCATGGTCGAGGAAAAGCTCGTGGTAGGGCTAAGGGACGAGGATATACTAGAGGGGTAACTCTGTGCAGAGGATAGGTTAGATCAACTTTTCTAAAGCCTATGTACGAGCCAGAGGGACCTACAGATCCTATACGAGCACCCTCAGCCCCTAATTTTATTCCCCCAGTTCAGGAGCTACTTTTACGGGTATTGGCTAGGCTTGAAGGGGCTCCTTTGGCTTTAGTTATTATTGATGCACCGAAAGCTCCAGCTGATCCAACTAGCCCTTTTATAGGTCCAGCTAATCCAACTATGATTCATGTTAGTCCTACTTCAGTCCTGGTGGATCCTCCTATGGCCTCTATCATTCCACCTCAGACTTCTCGGCCAAGTTCTAGTTTATAGCTTCATGGGTTGTCTATTGCACTGCCTAGGTTTATGGTGCTCCTATCTTCTACCATCCCAGCCATGTTTATTGTAGGGCAGAAGAGTTTTGAGGGGTTTATTTGATTGACTCCCCTAAGATTTGATGGTACACTTGGTGATAGGGCCTATGATTATTGTTAGAGTGTCAAGATCGACTGTGTAATTTGACCATCCTTGAGTCACAGGTTATACCTTTTATTAGTTGACTGGCCTAGCCAAGGAGTTGTGGAGGTCAGTTTTGGCTTGTAGACCTGTTGGATCTCCAATTATGACCTGGGTGCAATTTACTGAGGTGTTCCTAGAGAGGTTCATGCTATATAGTCTTCGAGATATTCACCGAGACGAGTTTGATAGACTTTATTAGGGTTCTATGTCAGTATCGGACGATGAGTCCAAATTTCAGGCATTGTCCAAATATGCCTTGTCTAGTATCTAGTTCGAGAGGATTCAACGATATGCCAAGGGATTGGCGGGGTATCTTTAGGAGGCCACAAATTCTTTGGTTGTAGTGGGTGGCACTTTTCAGAGTGTAGTGGACCATGCCCGCATGATTGAGCACATTAGATATGACCGACAAAGTGGTGGGAAGAGATTCCGTCAGCATGGGTAGTTTATTGGACCCCCATCACGAGATAGAGAGTTTCAGAGATAGGACCATCAGGGTCAGGTAGTTCATGCAACCATCCCCATATCTGACAGTATTGATAGGTCTAGGCCTACTCAGATAGGTCGTGATAGCTCTTCTAGTGCAACCAAGTATGGTGGTTTTTCAGGACAACCATCTCAGGGGCAAGAGACCAGGGCTTGCTACAATTGTGATGAAATTGGGCATTTGGCTAGATATTCTCCACATCATGCACCTATCGCCCAGGCTTCAGGGTCTTATCTAGCTCGTCCAAGCATAACATCAACAACCAGAGACACCTCTCAGGGCGTTAGAAGTGGTATTAAAAAGGGTCCACACAGTGAGAGGCGGAGCCCGTGGAGGCTTATAGACTAGCAGGGGCCACAGAGTATGCTATGTTGTCCCAGATCAAGCTAAGGCAGAGGCCTCTGATGCAGTTATTACAGGTATGGTTCCGGTGTGCCATCGTTCTGCTATAGTTTTATTTGATCATGTAATGACCCTCTGGGTCAATTCTGTATTTCTGTGATATTTTTGCTATTTTGAGCTTCTGTGTAGTAACTCCAGACTTTTTATGATTTATTGGGGCTATTGGAATGGTTGTGGGTGGATTTGGTTGTGAATTATGCGAGTTTGTGAGCTAACAAGAAGTTATAACTGCAAAAATGAGATTTCTGACAAAACCCTAGCAAATAACCTTGGAATAGGATTCTGATGGTTCCATTAGTTCCAAAATGTTTGATTTAGGCTAAGAGGGTGGTTGGTTTGGGTATAGAGGATCCCAGTATGATTTTGAGTCAAAATTTGCAAAATGAGTTCAATTAGAAGCTAAAAGTGTATTTTTGTAGAAACCCAACTAAACACGCTTGAAATGGAACTCTGATGGCTTGTTCAGCTACGGAATGTCAAAAATAGTCTAAAATAACCCTTTCAGTTGACGAGGGCATCTGGTTGTATTTTGACCCCCTCAATTCTTTTAGCTAAAATTAGGCGAAAAGAAATGAGACCCTCTTTTTTACTTAGGGTGCTCCTTTGAGAATTTCGACTACACCGTTGGATCTACAATATTGAAATTCATAAGGTTATACTATTTATTTGCATAAAACAGACATTGGATGCCCTATGAATGCCCTGAGGAAGTTTGTAAAAAAATTGGTGCAACACCAGCAAAAGTAACCCTTCATATTCGCGGAGGGTAGGGGCGCAATCGCGGAAGGTCACACAGAACGAGCTCTGTATTTTTAGAGTTGTGCTCATGTTCGCAGAGAAGGGAAGGCCTCCTAAAGATCCACATTTATGGAGCCTAGTCCGCGTTTATGAAGGACATCAGGTGATCTATATATGGGCATCAACACTTCGCAAAACAACCATTTCACCCAACTTCAACTAAGCATAGTTTTAGTTTTGGAGCTCTATTTTTTACAATTCAAAATCTTACATGACTTGGAGTTTTGCAAGGAACGTTGTAGTGAAGTCAGATTTTGGATTCAATATGTATTTTGAGGTAAAATCACTATTTTAGCTTATTATGTTCTCAGAATTTATGAAAAATTTGTGCTTTGATATATCGGTCGATTCTTGACGGAATTAAGTAAAATTTGGGTCTAAGTTGTTCTACATTTCTAGAGGAATGTTGTGATATTCTTGGGTTTCACTGAATTTAGATGTTTTTCATAAAATTTGGTCGAGAAAGTTTTGAAAGGGATGTTTTTTGGTAAAAACTCCAATTCTATTTTTGGCCTTTATCTCGGTCTTTTGGGGTCTATTTTAGGTCAAATTTTTTGATGTAGACTTTTGGTGACGTGGGGACCTTTTTTTTGGATTTTTATGGGATTTTAGGTATGGACCCTATTTTTGCTTATTTTGGATGCGGTTAACATAATTTCACATGTTTTCATGATATTACAACTAATATGTCTGTGTTAACCTTACAAATTATGTTTTGGTAGTTGAGAAGTGTCAAGAAATGATTAGGAGGGGAAAAGCTTAGCTAGATTAATTCGAGATGTGAGACGTCTGCCGCTAGGTAGGCTAGGATTTCCTTAAACCTTAGACTGAGTGGAATTATATGCATGTTGTATTGAAGTGTGTATAAAGGTTCTGATTGTGCTCTATATGCGTAATACATGTTGTTGTGGGGTTGTACCCCTGTGTTGGTAGCTGTAATTATTGTAGTTTTGATATTTGTTGGTATTATTGACTATAGGGAGGCCTAGTAAAGGTCGTATATAGGCTAATTCCATGGGGGAAGGTATATATATTATGACCTAAATCTTGTTTGCATAAATGTGTAGCCTTATACTACTGAGATATGTTGTCTACGAGGCTATTCATTGATTATATGTCATACTGTGATTGGGGCTGGTGTATATGCGACTCTATTGGGCTTGGTTATTGTAGATACTTTTGATATAGCTATACTCACCATGCTTTACTCTCATTACCTATGGTTAGCTAGGGTGTAGCATATTCGGCCCTCTTAGGCCTAGTTTTACATTGATCGGTAATATATACATCCTTGTGTAATGTTATTAATCATTTGATGACTTTTGTTTAGGCACAATATGACCTTAGAGGTCTGGATTTGAATAGAATAGTTGTGCGTGGGTGTACCTTCTGGGCTTATGGTGACTCAGGGGGCGTTGAGGTATAGATACTAGAGCCTTACACACGTATAGCTTGACCCTGTGATCATATGATGTTGGGAGTTGGCCTCTGCAGTGATTTTTGGGTTCAGTGATGTTTTGTCAATCTGATTGTGAACGGGTGTACCTTCCAGGTTTTTGGGGGACCGAGTGGCATACAGGCATAGATACTAGGGCCTTACACCCGTATATAGTGTGATATTTCTATTCAGTTGAGGTTTCAGGGATTTTCTAGGGGTGATCATTCCTTGATATGGGGTTGATTTACTGGATTTATTATAGTTATCTACTTTTGAGCTTTCCTTATATATACTATTTCACTCAGTCGGCCAATGATGTTTATTGGGTGCCTAATTTTGATACTCACCCCTACTTTCTGCATCTTTCCATGGTGAAGTTCCAAGTCTAGCCATGGGAATTGACTTTTGGGGGATTTTGGGAGTGCTTAGGAGATATTGGTGAGCATTGACAACTCTGGCTACTTTGCAGTCTCCTTTCTTTTGATGGACATCTTTTATTTTCAAACATTGGACTTATATAGTAGTGACATAAATTAGTAAGAGCACTCCTAGTTTTGTATATTATT
>JBCEWC010000446.1:36970-56971 GCA_038996855.1 Solanum aculeatissimum | reverse complement strand
AGTATCTATAAATAGGGTCTCAATGTAATAATGTAGACAACAATTCAATAATATTTTCTCCTATATTTCTCACAGGGAGTACCATTCTTTTTGCGACTGACTAAAACGGAAAGAGTGTCATATATATTGGGACTAAGGAAGTACTACATAGAGTAATATTTTAATTCCTAATTTGTCGTTCTTTTATGTTGCATTCTCCTTTTACTGTCCATTAAGTAGAAAATTGTACTTTTATATGTCTTTTGATGTGTTTGCTAGTGTAATCATGTTCTAGATTAGGTGATGTGCATGCACCATGCCTTTTCTTTGCTTTAGACTAGTAAATATGTGATACTATGCTTCTAATGTGGACATTGAATCTACAGGTTGCTGACAGTTTGATATGCATGTGTAGGGTAGAGGGTATATTTCCATGGGGAGACATTCGTGACCAAAATGTATCCTAAACGATCTGGTCAAGCTGATGACGCTGTTTCAGGGCCAGTTCGTACAAGTGACAGGCTTCGGCGAAGGCCAACATTGTATGGTCGCCCATACTTGTATTATACTCCAAAGATAATCCGTCCTAAGAGAAGCAAGACCAAGACAAGGACTGCAGCATCTCAGATTGCTAAGATGTTGCGTCCTGGGAGTCGTCCAGTGCGGACAAAAAATTCAGATGTATGGTTGTTTCTTGTTTTTTCTGTCTATTGATTATGTTTGGTATCTTGTGAACGAAGTACATCTTCACTTTTTGTGGTTCTTAAAACTCAATATCTGTTTATACATTTAACTTTACTCTGAAATGACAGTTTGGCTAGTGATATATCTTAGATTGTACTACATTGTCTTCTTTTTCATGCTTGTGGTAGTGTCTGTGAGGATATCTGATATGCAGTTGGATTTAACTAATGTCACTGATAGAAATTGTTATATTTCAGTGTATATTGTGTTTTGGTAAGACAATGGTTCCTATTTAGTTAATTTTCATGATTAGATAATTCTGTCTATGGCATTGGATGGCAATATCTCCACAAAATTCTTCCATCTCTGTGGTTGGACTTTTTTTCCTTTGTATACCCATTTGATTCTGTTACTCTTTTCATGACATTTTGTCTTGTTATTCACACATATTTCTCAAGGTTTTTGAAAAAATGTTTGAAATGATTTTTTGACAGTCCGTTGCTGCTAACCTTCGACGCTCTACGAGAACGAGGAGAGTTTCTGTGAACCTTGAAGGATATACAGATAGTTCTGGAACTGAGGATAATGACTTAATGGTAAGGTTTCTGTTGTCTTGCTAACATGTTGTTCCAACTAAAAATGTAAAATAGCAAATATCAATTATCTATGGATATCAGATTAATCCATCTGACTTTTAATACTACATGAAGTGTAGATGTTCTTTTGAAAATTGGTTAATGTGAATTTGCTTCAGAGCCCAAAGTATCGTAGTTCTAGGAACCGAGAAGATAATAACAGTGCAAGCCAGGATGATCTCATGCCTCGACGTGAAGGACTGCGACCTCGTCGTGCAGGATTACGACCTCGTCGGGCAAGAGCAGTTGCAAGACAGCAGTTAAATCTAAGGTCTGATGATGAACAAGATACTTCTGATGAGAAGATTGGCCAGGATGATCCTGAAAATGGAAATGATGTAGATGATAATGATCCTGATGCTGATGATGGTGAGGCAGAGGATGAGGGTGGTGGTGACGGTGATGAAGAGGATGAGGGTGAAGATGAAGGCGATGAAGATGGTGATGATGAAGAGGGAGAAGAACAGGATGGTAGAAGGCGATATGACCTCCGCAACCGAGCTGAGGTACGCAGGCTTTCCATGGAAGGTGTTAAACAAAGGCCAAGATCTCCTCGTAGGGTACTTCAGCAAGGAATGGGGACCAAGGTAAACAGAGATGTGAGAAGAGGATCCCGAGTTCATAAACGTCATCGGATGACACGAGGTGATGACTCTGATGATTCCCTTCTTGTAGATGAGCTGGACCAAGGTCCTCCAATTCCTTGGGGTAGAGGTGGGAGCAGATCTGGACCACCTTGGCTTTTAGGGGGATTAGATATGCAAGGAACAACATCGTGGGGATTAAATGTGGCTGCATCTGGATGGGGTCATCAAAGTGAAGCTTTCACTGCATCTGCATCTGGTGGGATTCAAACTGCTGGACCAAGCTCCAAGGGAGGGGCTGATATTCAACCACTGCAAGTGGATGAAACTATAAGCTTTGATGACATTGGTGGCCTTTCTGAATATATTGATGCGCTGAAGGAAATGGTATTTTTCCCACTATTATATCCAGACTTCTTTGCAAGTTATAACATTACCCCACCCAGGGGAGTTTTATTGTGTGGACCTCCCGGCACAGGTAAAACCCTGATCGCCAGAGCATTAGCTTGTGCTGCATCAAAGGCTGGCCAGAAAGTCAGTTTTTATATGCGGAAGGGTGCCGATGTCCTGAGTAAATGGGTTGGTGAGGCTGAAAGACAGCTAAAATTGTTATTTGAAGAAGCTCAGAGGAACCAGCCTTCCATAATCTTCTTTGATGAGATTGATGGACTTGCTCCTGTTAGGTCGAGCAAGCAAGAGCAGATTCATAACTCTATTGTGTCAACTTTGCTGGCTTTGATGGATGGCCTTGACTCTCGAGGGCAAGTAGTCTTGATTGGTGCAACCAATCGGGTTGACGCCATTGATGGTGCTTTGAGGCGACCTGGAAGATTTGATCGTGAATTTAATTTTCCTCTACCTGGCCTTGAGGCACGTGCTGAAATATTGGATATTCACACTCGGAAGTGGAAACAGCCTCCTTCTAAGGAGCTAAAAATGGAACTTGCAGCTAGTTGTGTGGGATATTGTGGTGCTGATCTAAAGGCATTGTGCACAGAAGCTGCTATTCGTGCATTCCGCGAAAAGTATCCTCAAGTTTACACTAGTGATGACAAGTTCTTGATAGATGTTGAATCAGTTATGGTGGAAAAGTATCATTTTTTAGAGGCAATGACGACAATCACCCCAGCTGCCCATAGAGGCTCAATTGTGCACTCAAGGCCATTATCTTCTGTTGTTGCACCTTGTCTACACGGACCTCTCCGGAAAGCTATGAGCATCATTTCGGATATTTTTCCTCTTTCACTTTCTTCAGCATTGACTAAACTTTCCATGCTCTCCTATGGCTCTGCTATTCCTCTTGTGTACAGACCTCGACTTCTGCTATGTGGTGGTGAAGGTGTTGGGCTGGTAAATAAACTTTGCCTCTTTTTTATGAGTTGGAGAAATATGTACTTCCCACTAAATATACTTACTCATGTAGTTTTCCAGGATCATGTAGGACCTGCAATTTTACATGAACTGGAAAAATTTCCTGTTCACTCACTTGGACTTCCATCCCTTCTTTCTGACCCCGGCGCCAAGACACCAGAGGAGGCATTAGTTCACATATTTAGTGAAGCAAGGAGAACAACTCCGTCGATATTGTATTTACCTCATTTCCATCTTTGGTGGGAGAATGTGAGTTATTGTTCACCCCTTCCCTTTTGCTCAGTCTATGGTGCTTTATTTTGACATTTGTAGTGCATAGATGATTTTCTGGACCCTGCATATTTCTTCAGGCACACGAGCAGCTCAAAGCTGTTCTGCAGACGCTGTTGGAAGAGCTCCCATCTGACTTGCCTATACTATTATTTGGGACTTCCTCAGTACCATTTTCTGATCTACCCGATGAGCCTTCTTCAGTATTTTCACAGCATAGCATGTATGCTTTCTTCAAATTGAGCTCCACCTTTTAGTTAGCTTGATTCCTTTTGCATACTCTGGATATGCTTATTATTTACCTTCATTCAATCTGTTATCTTAACTGTTAACCAGCTGCATGTATATTTTACTTCCTCGTTGTCTTAGTTGCCTAACAGTTTCATGTTAGGTTCTGTCTGAAGGTTTATGTGTTCAATGATGTTACTTGTATTTGTGGATATTTCTCAAAAGAGGGAATAATTGTATCAATGATGGTATTGGTCTCTGCTTATGTTGTGGTTTCTGCAACTACAGCCTTTTATCCTGAACACCCCGGACAATGTATTATCTTTTTAGGATTAACCGGATGTTTGCAGTGACAGACAGCTCTTGCTCCAAAGTTTGGTGGTATCGAAGTTTAACACTTCTTGAAAGGTTGTGGGAGTAAGTTCTGTAGGTAGGAGGAGGAGCAACTAGCAAGGATACCTCTGGGCCTAAATTACATTTTGAGTTTGGTGGGTGATCTCAAGGTTGCATCTGAAAATAGTCATGGGTTTAAAGCAGAATTACTCTTTTCCTTGCTGATATCATGGAATAGTATCATAAAATTTTGTGCTAATGATTTCAATTGCTTCTTGCTTGCTACATTTAAGGAAAGTTGCATTGTCCTTTGTTAGCCAGTATGGTTCCTCTCGAATGGCTCTGTTGTGCAATTTATCTGGCTTGACAAAATTGCTTATTTGTACCATTGGTGGTGAAGCTGAAAGGGAATTTGGTCTATAAACTCTTCCATTTTCTTACATGCATAGCTATTTACAGTTAAAAGATAGTCACGAACTAGTTTTAAAACCTTATTAGCTTTCTGCTCTTTTTTTTCCATAAAGAAATTGAAACCCGCCATGTTGCATAACATATTTGGTTGACTAGTTTTATTATAAGTATTATCCCATAACATTGCTTACAAGAATATAATCTCCTTAATCGCTGATGATAGAGGATCCAGGTGATGTAGCATTTCTTTTGGTTGATGGATGAGATAATGATGACGCCAACTCCATTTCAGAAAGATAATGATGAGTACAACTGGGCATTACTATATTTATGGAAAATGAGATACAAAGTATTGTTACTGAAAATTCTGTTGCAAAAGGTGTTAATATCCTTTTGGGATCCTCATACTGCAGTCGCTATAATATGCATTTTTTTCTAAAATTTGGAGCTGGCATAGAATCTATGTTGTCTAAGTTTGCACAAAGCTTCCTTTTGGAGGTGGATAGATAGAATTAGATATATTTTGTTCCCTTTGTTTTTTGTAAATGACCTCATAAATGATGTGTATGAGTCCATTTTTGAGGTAGTACTAACAGCTGTATCTTAACTCGACTTTTCACAGCTTATGTTTGGATACTCCATCAGATGAAGACAGGTCTCTGTTCTTTGATCGTCTCATAGAAGCTGCTTTGTCAATTCAAGTTGAAGCTACAACAAAGAAGTCTGATGAACTGAATTCCCTTCCTGAACTCCCTAAGGCACCAAAAGTGTCTGCTGGACCAAAGGCATCTGAATTAAAAGCCAAAGCTGAAGCCGAGGGCCATGCCCTTAGGCGATTGAGGATGTGCCTGCGTGATGTATGCAACCGGTATATATTTGATCTTTGAAAGCACCCATTAGCTGGAAATTCAGAACATGATTTCTAAATTTAGTTGAAGTAACTACATTTCATGGTAGTAGCCACATTTATATTTTCAGATACTAAATCTTAATTCTATGTTTGGAAACTGAAATGGCAGAGAATGTCTCTTTTGTGTTTGAATGTATTTGTGTGTATGTTTCATGAATTTTTGGTTGTTCAGGACATATGAAACTCTATTGGATGAAGTAATCATCTTATATGTGGAGTTGCCTCCATTTTGACACATCAAATCCTAGAAAAAAGTTTCAGCTGGAGATATGGTCTTTCCAAAACGGGTTTTATGCTATATTTGTGAAATTGCTGCATGTCCTTCCGTTGCTTCTATTTTGCTGTTTTCACATCTTTGTGCATTAGTCCTCACTTCAATCACTTGGCTCATCTGCACATTTTTTGTTGTTCTGTTTCTTTCATTTTGTTATTTTCTTTTCTTTTTCCCTTCTCCTCTGCATGTCTTTGTGGGTGCCTTTCTATTGTTTTTGGTACAGGGTTTAAGTGTAACAAATTGTATCCAATTATTGGTCATGACAGTATCATATATAACTTATATTTGATCATCCAGCGCATTTCACTCAATGCAGGATTCTGTACGATAAACGGTTTAGCGTCTTCCATTATCCAGTAATGGATGAGGATGCTCCAAACTATCGTTTAATCATCCAGAACCCAATGGACATGGCAACTCTGTTGCAGCGTGTAGACAGTGGGAAGTATATCACCAACAAAACATTCTTAGAAGATTTTAATCTCATTGTTACCAACGCAAAGGTAGATGTTACTCTTTAATGCATTTGATCTTTCTGTATGACATCTGTCAAACTTCCTGGATGGGAGATCGATTCTTAGTCAACATTTCTTCATGCTAGTAGGATGTTAGGAACTTCTTGTATCTTTTTGTGAGTGCTACTTATGCCCTTCATATTTAAAATTTTATTACATATTTAAAAAAAAAGGATTCTAGGAATCACCGTTGTACAACTTCTGATGGTCTTTCAGCAAACTTTATATTGCCACTGCCTTTCAACTTTCACCTCCAAACCATCCCATTCAAAACTGCATCAATCACTTTTAAATTGACCAAGCTTATTATCTTATCTTATCTTCATAGCATCTTTTCTGGTCCTATTTGCTCCCCTTCTCAGTCAGTATTTCCCAACTGCTTGGCTGGAGGTGTTACTATGGCTGCAATTGAACTAATTACTTTGTGTTGTCAATCTATTACAAATTGTTAAATTAAGTTCTGAGTCAACATGGTCTTCTAAAGATTAATTACATATTTTGGATTATAAGAGGGAACAACTCTTTTCTGTGAAATTTGTAGTTTATGTCAATGTAGTGCCATATTTTGATGTTTTAAGCCTATGTTGCAGAAGTACAATGGAGATGATTACAATGGAGCGAGGATTGTTAGTAGAGCTCATGAACTTCAAGATTCAGTATGTTCACGGCGACTGGTCTCCAATTATAACTATTGTATGTTCTTGTATAGTTTGTTGGTCTTTTACATTGGATGTCTTTCTGCAGGTATACGGAATGCTTTCCCAAATGGATCCTGCCTTAGTTGCCTTCTGTGATAAGATTGCTGCTGAAGGGGGTCCAGTGTCAGTTCCGGACGAATTAGGTGGAGACGCATTGCCACAAAATCCCGTCTTACAGTCGGCTACTATGACTAGAGCAAGAGCCCGCCTTCGTAATGTCCAGCCTGAAGTCAACTTGGATCAGAGCTATGAAGCACTGAGAAGGCACAAGAAACACGCTGATTCTACACAAATGGGTAAATAGCTTTTGTATTTGCTAAATAACTGTTGTTAAGATCCAGATATTTCTGGTACATCTTTACATTTTGATATTGACGTTTTCGTTGCTCTAATGTTTTGGGACAAAGAAAATCCTCTTGTGGCTGACAATGATGTTCTATCTTTGCTTTAGTGCCAGATGATGAATTACAACCTCAGGATTCATTGCCTTCCAAGTCATCTAATGACCATGAAGGAGATGCTTTAGAGCAAAGGCAAGAAAGCACTCTTGCTGACGGGAATAAACCCGCAGACGTGCCAGATGCAAGTGGAGGCACTTGCCGGGATTTTACAATGTCAGATGCAGAAATGTCCCGTAAAATCGAGTCCTTGAAGAAGCAATTCGTTAAGCATACAAAGAACTATGACATTCCTCAGCTGGAAAGATTGTACACTCGCATCATGAAGGGTGTTTTTGAAACGAAAACCGCTGTTTCGAGTGAAGATCTCAAGACTTCAATTTTGAGTTTTTTGTTAAAATTTGCAAAGGATGCGTCGAAGTTTTAGTATAAACATGAAATTTTTATTTTTATTTTTTTAGTTTCAACAATTTATTGATCCTCTCATGAGATGTCAACGAATTTTCTGCATCTGTTGTGCTACACCGGCAAAAGAAAAGAAAATTATAGGCTTATTTCTTGCTCCCTTTCTGCGTTTATTCACTTCACTCATTAATATCTTTCATCTGTACACACAGTGCATCATCGGCGATTGATTAAAGGCGTAGAATTGAAGAAATGCTTTGAGATTGAACAGACATGAATACAAAATCGAATTGAAGGTCAAGTTCTGATTGGGACTTGACAAAAGAGGGTAGGTAACAGAAAAGGACTCAAATCTAGTTACAAAGTTCACGAGCAATTCCCAAACGAGAATTAGCAGTATCAAACAAAATCCTCAGGTTTTGCTGCTGCAAATTGGCTATGACATTCAATACAGAGTTCACATTTGCTGGTGCTGCTGCCATTGCCAAACATGCCAAAGGACTTGCACTACTATGAATCAAACTGTTCTCCATTGGCAACGCCAAATCCATCCCTGTAAAATGAAGTACAATAGCTGGTGCCACTGCTTCATTTGTTGATGCAAAACATGTGTCAAATGCACCCAATGAGCTAAATGGTCCTTTCACTTGTTTCCTAAATTCATCCCTAATTGCATTGTAAATTGGTTGAACGAATCGGGTAATAACCGTACCCGAATCAATTATAGTACCCGCACCGGTATTCGGGTCAAACGCTAGGAGCTCTGGAGCTATTGGGACCAGGACGCGACCCACACTGACGCCGGTCAGGTTCACGTAGTACAGAGACGGTCGGTGCGGGTTCTTAAGAAGTGGAGTGGTTTTAATGTTCTTGGGTTGACCCAATGGGCCGAGTTTGAGGGATCCGGAGAAATAATAAGATTTGAAGCTTGGAAAACAATACGAGAACACACCAGAGTAGAGTGACATGGATTGTGAGAGTAGTGACATGGAGCCCCGACCCAAACCCAATAACCCTTGCGGCGGGACTGAGCTCCCGGATACAGCACTGATGCATCCGAAGGGATAATTCGGTATAACATCAGTGCCCAGTCTAAGTGAATCACGAGACAATGTGGCGTAGAATGATGATGCTCCACCATAGGATTGGTTAAAAAAGCAAGCACCCGGTGCACCAGCAGCGGGGCAAGATTGCCCCTTAACCTGTGTGCACTCGGGTACGGAGCAATCCATGGACCCATAAGTCGATGAGGTGTTGGGGGAAAATACTGTAGAAGTGCATCCAGTGCAGCCACTGCATGGCACCCATGCAGTGTCGCTGCTGGTATCCAGGACCATAAACATGAGCTGGCCCGGGGTACCGATTTTAGCCCGGACAACATAGTTACCAATGTTGAACACTTGTTGGCCTGAAGCAATAGGGGCTGAATTGGGCCTTTGTGCAACTAAACTGGACAAGTAAGAAAGCCTTTGTGGATCTTTTGAGGCCATGTTGATAACAGTGTTTTCCCAAGAAGTAGGCTTTGGTGTGTTGAATGGTGAGCATTTGCCATAAATGGGAATGACTGAAAGTTCTTCTTCATTATTGTTATTACTAGATGCACATGATTCTAAAGCTTTTGTTGTGGAAAGAAGAGTTATGAAGAGGAATGTAGCAATGGCCAAAGCCATGTTTTTTTCTTTTTTTTCTTATCTTAACAGGGCTAGACTTAGCCACAACCCTGGAAAAGATAAGAACTTTGGTGAGGATATATGTCAAACAAGAAAGAAACAAGTGTATATATAGAAGACACCCCTAACCCCCTTCTCTCACTCCATGCAGGTGTGAGTTGGGGTGATAGGCGGAGGCACCAACAACAACATATCTAGCATAGTCTCATAAAGTAAAAATGGCAGGGGAGGGGGAGTGCAGACTTTACCCCTACCATAAAGGTCGGTTGTATCCAGTAGACTCTCGATTCAAGAAAAAACAATCCAAAGAAGTAACCAAGTACAAGAAACAAGATATAACAACAGTACTAGAACATAAACTACAATAAAACAATACAATATGATAAGTGAGGTACATAAAAAAAAAAACAAATAGTAACAGAAGTTAAAGAGCATTAATTACGACTACGGATGTAAATGGACAACAAGATAACATAATTGCTACCTACTAACCTTCTATCCTAATTTGGGTTCTCCACATTCTATCCTAATTTGGGTTCTCCACACTGACCTATCTAAGATCATATCTTGCATAAGCTAAAATTGTATCATGTCCAATTTAATCAGCTATCCCCAATACTTTGTGGTAGGCAAAGACGAATCTAGAATGAGTATCATCTTTTTTATGTACATATTTTATTTTTGTAATTTTTTTCACACTCAAAAGCAATGAATTCAGTTGAACACACAAAACTCGTCCAAGATCCATTTTTTATTATATGTATGGAAATGGCGGACATAGCCTAGATATGAATGATTCCATTGATCGATTTCAATAACTTTTGCAAAATTATATTAGAAAGCAGTATCGTCATTCTAAAATTCAATACCCATAAAGTTAAAAAATCATGAGTTCATCTTAATATATGAAAAAGGTGTGAAATTATTGGCAATGTGTCCAACATTTCACGTGAGATTTTGATACATATAATTGATAATAATAATAATAACAAAATTTAATAATTATAGAGAGTCCAAAATGCAAAGAGGAGAAGTCAAACATAGCTACAGAAAGGGTAACAAAAAAGACAAAAGCAAAGGAGTAAGAGACCAGATTGATACAGCTAAGCTCAAATGCTTCTCATTTATGTCGTTATTAGCCACTCTCACTTATTTTTAAGTCATTAATGTCCACCATATCATCGTCCATTCACATTTTATCTGTCGAAAACAGTCTCTCTGCCTCCGTGAAGATCGGGATAAGATCTATATATCCTCTAACCATCATGAAATCACACTACATATATGTTATTATTATTTGCCCATACACAATTATCTCATTTACCACTTGACAAATCAAATCCCTGTTAGCAGGAATTCAAATCAGTCAGATCAATAAATTTCGAATACTTTGAATAAAAAATCTAAGCGAGGATTTGATATTTTGGGTAAGTGTTGAACAGAAGAGACTCGTGAACCTTAGTTGGAGGACAAGTAATGTTTTTTGTCCATAAGCAAAAAGATACAGTTGGTCACGAGGTTGTTTGTGTGTAATGTCTTTCTCCCTTAATTATTAGTTAATCCATGTCATTAGCAATTTTAGAAAACTAATCACATATTTAATAATGCACCATTTTTCTACTTCATTTAGATCCCTTGTCCCTTTAAATACTATTATTAGTAATAATTAAATAGGTGTAATTAACTTAAGGGCTCTAACAAGTAATTATTTATCTTTACATCTTAAATCTTATTTAGCCAAGATCCAAGAATCTCATTATTGGTTGTGCAAAAATCGAACCGATAAAAACATTATTGGTTTATTGTTATTGGGTTATTAGATTATCGGGTTTTTAATGGTTTTGAAAAAAAAATTATTGGGTTATCGATTCGATATCAGTTTTTACTATTGGGTAAACCGATAATGTCACGATCCCAAAATGGACGTGATGGCACTTGCTCAATCCCACCAGAATAAGTCAGCCTTACCCGACGAAAAATCGAAATAACGTGCAAAAATAATTAAATAAGATAACTAAAACTGAAAATCTTCACAAACTCAAATACCACTCAAGGACTGGTTGTCACGCGTACAAGCCACTAGCAATACAAAAATCAAAAGAAGTACAAGTCTGAACTGTCTTTCTTCTCGAATAGAACAAAGCATAAAAGAAACATGAACAAGAGAGTCAGCTAGATGACAACAGCTACCTCTCTAAATCTCCTGGGAAGCCTCGGATGATCAAAGAAAAGTACTACTCACTGTCCGGGCTTAAAACCTATACAGGTGTAGAACCAAGGGGTGAGTGCCAAAAAACAACACGATAAGTTATCTCAGAATTAATTATCTCAGGATTAACTTATCCCATCGCTATAGAATAAGTTATCCCAAACTTAGTAACCAAACAAGACATCAAAATTTTATTCCGTGACTATTTATTTTGATCCTTCACACCAAGCGAGCCCAAAGTAAATGTTGAGGGAGAGAATATAACTATTTTTCTTTTATTCAAATACCTGTAAGTTATATTCAAAGTTATTGTAGGATGATTTTCAGCATCTGAAAGCTCCATATCAGTTGGACAAATTAAACAAAACATACTGTCCTATCAAACATCTAATCTTATACAGAAGAAAAAAGCATCTTCTTTTAGGGGATGACATTGATGGAGACTTTGCTTTTGCAAGCAAAAGGCCAAAAACTCAAGACAAATCAGCCTTCTGTAATTGCAAACTTTTATTTTCAATGATTAGGAGCTTTGCAAGGGTCCATTGTGTTCACGGGACTCCTACTGATTTTCAGCATTATACAGAAGTTAAAACATTCATGGTCCCAATCAGCGGTGGCCCCGGATCTTCAAAATATGAAGAAGTAAACAAAAAGAATTCATTATCTATCTAAATACAGTTTAAAAAAAAAAAAAACATCGTCCTACTTGGCTCCGCCCCTGGTCCCAAAAATATGAGGGACTGCTATATAAAGGCCAGGAGGACTACCAGACTCGGATTTAACAAAAAAAAAAGCATCTCAGTTTCTCTTGGCTTCATCTAGTCATTTTCAATAAAAATGCACAATTTCAAGAATCCAATGAACAAAGAATAAAAAACCATTGATTGTCAACACATTATAGTGTAATTACAATAAAATGCAAGCTCCATTTTCAAATACATTGCACGATTACATTTGACACCCTTCACTGATACTTCTTGCACTCTTACATGATGTAAATCTGCATAGTGTAAACAGCACATGTTGGAATACACAAACCAAGATCCAATCTATCTTTAAAAAATAATGCAAAACACACATGATCTACAGCATAGAGACTGCCAGTCAAGCTTATTCCAGTATACAGTGACCATTATCTTGTTTGAGCAAACACATTCCATGCATCTCAAGAGCAATCCATAACTACAGCACAAGGCTAATCATCCAAAGAAGACAGAATGTGTTACCGAACCCTATGCAAAGACCAATACACCATCAGCATTGTCAATTTTGCAAGTTAGGAGAAATGGAGACGATAAGGAAGAAAAAAGACAATCTCAAGTATGGAGATCGATATTCTTTAACATTCACATCAACCACCTACCTATATTATAATAGCGTAGTTGGTCCTCAGTCCGGAGAAACAAGAGGTGCACTAGGTTGATGGCTAGCAGAATAATTTTTTTTATAACCAGATTAATGAATAGCAAAACAATAGTCTAATTATAATGAATCCTTGCAGTATGAGCTTGTTTAGATGTGTTTTCCTATACATGTGATACATGATACATCAACAACCAGGTGTACAGTTAACAGGTTAGAGGTTCAACACATCACTGAGCCTGTAATGCAAAAATGAACTTCTAGATTGTAGGAGAAACAAGAGAAAAATAAAATATAACTACAATATTATATTTTATGAGCGGATACACAAATTTGCTTGATGTTAGATATGGTCCTAAGAAATTATTTCAGCAACGTGAAATAATTCCCCATGATTAAGCCCACCTCCATGTGAGAGCGAGCAGGAATGTTTTGTAAGTGTAGGAATAATGTAATGTTTATAAGTGTAGGAATTATGTTCATTGAGGAAATGAAATAGTAATCAACCACTCGAGTAGTGTCATTGGAATAAAAAGAGAATCACACAGAAAAGACTAGTTTGAAATGTTTCCTCTAAAAGGTCATGGATAATTACACATTAAAAGAGAGTACTTGTACTAGCACAAATAAAAAAACAACTAGTGTCACTCAGCAGAAAGAGGTGTTGTGACACAAATCTCAAGGACATTACCAGCCCTGAATCGCAACAGAAAAGTAGGCAAAAAAAAATATCGGAACAGTGTCTAGGAATTCAATGTTCAGACGAAAAACTCGGTAATCTTAACTACCGCTTGGAAAAAGAAGAGAATAAAAATTTTCCTCAACATTTAACGAAAACTAAATATTTGGAGAGACTCCAAAATCATGAAGAACCAGTGGAAAAGTAATTTTCTAGAATGTTTTGGTTGAGAAGTCTCCAAAAGGATGACCAGAATAGTAGTCAGAAGAACGATGCCTCCAAAATGATGAATGAAAGAGACACGTAGTCATCAAAGCGATCACCAAATAAAAGAATTGTGGTAAGAATGGTCCTGAGAGACAGAGAATAGGAAACGTACAAAAGAAAAGACTTTGATCTGACAGGTTGCATAAGACCAACACAGATAGACGGAAGTTATATAAGCCATTAAGAAGACTGTAGAGGTTCTAGTACTCTGTTTGAAAAAAGACAGAAAGGAAAAGTTACTTGTTAAAATAGGTCTATTGACAACTTACAAGAAGACTCCTTATATAAGAATTAGAACTTCATGAAATAAGGGGTGTGTATATTTCATGCATTGTTAAAGGGAGAGAAGGGAAAATGCTAAACAAGAAGCAACAACACACATACCTGGAATATTCGTATCAAGAAGTAGCCTTAACAATTATTACTGGACATTGTGCATAGTTTGTGCAATAGTTGCTTACACTCCCCAGAAACATCCTGTTTAAATTTTAAATTGGTCAAATACATGTCTCAGTTAAAAGATGATTATATATGATCCAATAACTATATAATCTGGTGAAATACTTCTAGAATTCAGATTGGAAATAAACAACACGATTTAAACCAAATAGAGACCCAAATCCATCAATTACAGATTTTATGTTAATGATAAAAGTAAAATTTCAGAAACGAGTATGAACGAAGTTGAAACCAGAGGCAAAGAGCCCTTTTCTGTAGCAGGTTGAATAGAAACCTACTTGCTTCACTCCACAGCTGCAACTATTAATTTTTTACTCATTTACTTGTTGCCAGCGTCTACTTAGTCTATGAATTAATTGTAAGCCTTAGGACTAATCTAAAAACCTTTTCTATAGCCCAGGTTACCTTACAAGTCATTCCCAACCAATGACATATGCCTGAAAATAGGATGGAAAATTAAGACACATTGTTATCAGCAGTACTCCATTTAAGATGACTAACTTTCTGATGAAGTTTAAGATGCCTACTTAAGTTAGTTTATCCAAAAAAAAAAGAGTACATAATAGAGCAACTCCCTCTTGGTTTTAAATTTAAAAAACAACATTTTAAGTGATTTCCTCCAGAAATAACGCATAGTAAATGCTATATGATTGGATAAGAGAGAGTTGCAACTTCTACGCTGCATTGAAGTCCTTTTAGGACCATATCCAATTTGAAAGGTAGATATAAAGGAAAACTACACCAATAAGAGATAAGAAGATAATAAGCGTAAGAATGTGCTTCCTTCCGAAATTTCCATCACCAAGGTAAATTTAATGCTTAACTAATGAAATTGTGTAGGAATTACAGAAGGAAACCATATAACAAGGGTTTCAGCTCTATCTACTATCTGTTTTAGCTATATAAGCTTATACCATATTGCCATTTTTGGCATCCATGGTTTGTTGCAGCATTTTGAGTTGTTGGTAACTGGCCATCAATCAATCAATCAATATAACACATACACACACACACACATATATCAATTAGCTACACAATCTAAAACTGGTTCAGTCAACTGTATGAATCCCCAGTAACAATTTTGGATTATTCAGGAAAATTTCATGCCAATACTAAATTATTTGACTTTCAGAACAAATGATGGGTTCTTTAAAAATTAAAGGTTCTCTAAATCACACACACATCCAAAAAGACTCCTGAAAAAACAACAAACTTAATGCAAGTATAACAACAACAACAACTAGATTTTATCCCAACTAGTAGGTAGCTCTTTATCATGTATTAAAATAAGTTATGAGTACGTGTTTTCCTTCTTTAAATTTGCTTTGTGTTTTGGTGAGGGAGGGGCGCATAGGCCATTACTCTACAGATTTAACATGTTAGTTGGAGAGATACATTATGTTACTAAGATATCTCTTTTCAATTACAACTTTAACGTACTTGAATCCTCAGATTGTTTTTCCTTTTTTTAAAAATGTAGACAATGCCTTTTGGAATGAAAAAAAAATCATCTACAAGCATTTGTAGGTTAGTAGTACAACAGAAGGTTTGTACTCATGGTAAATGGAATTGTTGATTCCTGTAATCGATTCATAAGAATGGTATATAACCAACTAATCCCATCTTTAAGGGCAAATGTGCAATGTCCTAAGGATTGCACATAAAGCATGATGTTTGATCAAGTGTTTCTTCTCTTTCATGTGTATTAGGAAAAAGCCCTTGTGGTTGGATGGGAAAAGCAACTAAAGCTAATGCTTGTTGAGCAACATATATGCCTTAAATTTTAGGAACAATGAACTAGTTGAAGCATGTGAGCATTCTCATTGAAGCATTAGGCCATCAGTTATCCACAATATTCACAGGTGTCTTTGCTGACTAAAGTGGTTGACAGCCTAAACTATGAGCACTCACTCGGATTCCCAAAATAACTTGACTACAAAACTCTTCAACATAATGTTATAAACAACTCTTTTACAGTGGACCTCAACAAATCTCATGTTTTCACTACATGTTGAATGCAAAACCATCTACACATGCCTTATGTAAGAGTGTCATCTAGTCAGAGTAAATCAACAATAGCAACAACCCTCAGGTTGGGAATTTGTACCTTTTAATGGGGCCAAAAGCACGGCAACCCATCACTAGCAAATCAGCATGCATTTCTTCAACAGCATCACAAATTTTCTCCTTTGGATCCCCAATAACTACTTGGGTCTTAACGTTAACCTGATTCAGAAAGAACATGTTCCCCATCAATTAAAATAGAAAGAATCATGATTTTTGTGACACCATATTAGGCTTCTATTTGCTTTTTAATATCTTTTAGCATTTCAATTGAATTCCCAACTTATCACATTAAAGGATACAAATTGAAAACATATTAAGCAAAACATCAATGTCAGTGCGGCAAAATGGATGCCAAAGTGGATTCAAATTGCTAAAGCAGGAAAGGTAAAGAAAACATAAAGTAGATCAGAAGCACCAATCAACACCAAGATCACTAATACTTTCTCTTACAATTTATATTGCGCTCTTTTTATTTTGAGAAGTTGCCAAAATTATGATATTAATACATTTCTATACAAGTTCCATAATTTCTAATATAGTTCAAGTTCATTAAAATATTCAAACATTGATGAGATGCTTTCTCTATTCAAACTTTACTTTGATATTTCTTCCACTATTCTTACTACAAAAATGAAGTCTTAACTCCATGTCCAGGGATGGATTCGGGATTTAAGCTTTATGGGTTCAACTTTTAAGGTTCTTAGCATTGAATTAAAACCGCCATAGTTTTTAAGTTATGCAAGGTAAGGTTGCGTACAATAGACCCTTGTAGTCTGGCCCTTCCCCGGACCCTGCGCATAGCGCGAGTTTAACGCACAAGGCTTGCCCTTTTATATTTTTTAAGTTATGGGTTCATATCTACTAATTATTGCATTTCCAGTACATTTTTACACATAAATCTATGGTCCGCATTTCAGATGAACCCGGAAATAATGAACTGCATCCCCCATCCATATTTAATCAAACAGTGTCATATATAAAACAAGACGAAGTGAACATATAAGCTGTGTAATTTCAAGCTAACATTCACATATATCAAACAGGGAAATGGTAAGGATAATGAAGCTCACATTTTTCTTAGCACAAATCTCAAGAGCATGGTCTAAAATGGCCTGTGTGATCCGCTTTTGATGCGCCTCGATTGCAGCAGTAAACGCAGGCACCTCGATATCACCTGCTAATTCTCCATAATTTAGTACCCATTAACAACAATCAATCAATCAATCAACTACCCAAACAAATCGGGTCAACTAAATAAACCCATCAAGCCAAAATGAGTGAAAACACAAAGACAAGAAGAAATTAGACTTAACTGGGGCCACCAAATGGGATAGCTGCAGGGCTAATACCAGCAGCAATGGACGGCGGAGATTGAACATGGAGAATCACGAAAGACCCTTGTGATTCTTGCGAATCGGGATCATGGGGTTTGAGCTTAATGTTATCAAGAGCCCAATTCAAGGCCTTCATGCTCTCTTCACTGCCGTCGACGGAGACGATCACACACTTCAACTTTCCGGCCATGATTCTTGCTTACGTTAATTCCAGAAAATTAGGGACTAATTAATACTTGAAATCAGAAGAAAAGTGCAAATAATTATAATAATAATCAAGATATGCAACCCACTGTATTGATTGATCCTGAAATCCTTGGAGATTTCAACAAGCCTGCTATACCGCAATATTAAATTTAATATAATATAATATAAAATAATATGTATCGTATAACTTTTAAAAAAAAATTAACTTATTACAAAAAGAAGATCAAAAAGTCGATTTTCATGAATTAGTTATACATATATTCTATATCATATAGTACATAAAGCTAATATAGTGCATTACTTTCTTCATATTTTTTTTTAACGAGAAAGTATTATTTTTTTGATGTATTTTACCAAACAAACTGTAAATGGTATCTTATTATGGATAAAAATATATATATAAAAATTGATATTTTATGATCATTTATAAATTAAATAAAAAAATATTTTTTTCCAGATCTCTTATATATAAAAATAAAATAAAATTATGTGTTAGAAATTAAAATGAAGAATTCTTGTGAAAAAGATATAAAATTAAAAATGTTGAAAAGAATAACAAAGTCAAATCTCCCCATATTCAAAGAGGAACCTGATATTTCTTGATTTGACTAATACCTCTTTTATCCCAATCTATATAGCACCTTTTAGTCGGTTCGTCTTATCAAATAAAACGATGTCATATATAAGATGGAGTAAAAAAAATTATTTGATATATTACAATGGGCCATGACACAGCTTGAATGGTTCATATACCTTAAGATAAACAATTCTTGTATGGAAAAATAACGTAACTAAACAAATATATGATATGTATTTACATTATAAAACTATAATTTGAAAAAATTACAATTTGTAGCTATAGTTAGTGTGTTATTGCTATAATTAAGGATTTGTTATTATTTTCTCTCTCCTCTCTATCCTCTCTCTCTCTGCAATTTCTTGCCAGATATACAATTACATATTTATACCAGCTACATATATATAATTATTTTTGACAGATATACTTAGTCAATTCGACAGATATACATATACATGTACAATTCGCCACTCTCCACTCTCTGCCCTCTCTTGCTCGCCTCTCTCCTCCCTATCTCAATCTCGCTTGTCAGATATACAAATACATATGTATATTAGTTACACATATACAATTATTTGACAGATATACACATACAATTTGACAAATATACATATACAATTTGCCTCTCCTCCCTCTCTCAATCTCGCTTGCCAGATATACAAATTCATATGTATATTAGTTATACATATACAATTATTGGACAAATATACACATACAATTCAACAAATATACATATACAATTCACCTCTCTCGTCTCTCTCTTGATCTCACTCGCCTCTCGCCTCCCCTCCAGGTCACATAGCCGAGGTTGTGCCGTATAATTTTGTAAAATATAATTATTTGACCATATTAAATTTCAAATTTAGGCTATTTATGAAAATTTTCTGTCTTATATTCATTTGGACTTATTGTAACCTCAATATGGGCTTCTTCTTTCAATATCAAGAGGGTTCTGTTAGCCCAAATCTTTGAAATCCATGTCTTTTTCTCCAAATCTGCCTACAAATTTTTTAGTACTAGCCCACTTTTTGTCTCTTAAACACTTCTTTTTCTTTTGACATCCACTATTCAATATGCATTGGTAGTTTAATTGATTAATTTGAATTCGTGTTGGATAAATTTATTTTATTAAAATGAATAAAATACATCTTGTTAGTAGATTTTCTATTCTAAAGACATTAAAGCTCTTACTATGTGTAGGATCAGGGGAAGGACCAGACCACAAGTGTCTATTGTACGCAATTTTACCTTGCAATTTTGCTAAAAACTGTTCGCAAGGCTTAAACCTTTGACCTCCTGATCACATGACATGTATAAACTAACACTTCTTATTAAAGGGTAATTAAGGACTTCCAAGTTTCAAACTATCTCACACACCCTTTGTTGGTTAAATCTTTATCTATCTTTTTGTTATTTGTAGGGGGTGGGGGTGGGGTGGGGGGGGGGGGTGAAGTAGTCCTCTAATCTTTAGGGTG
>JBCEWC010000446.1:0-36960 GCA_038996855.1 Solanum aculeatissimum | reverse complement strand
CCCCCCCCCCCCCCCCCCCCCCCCCCCCCCCCCCCCCCCCCCCCCCCCCCCCCCCCCCCCCCCCCCCTCCCAACCACTCCTATAATCTTTAGGGTGACATCTTCCCTAGGATCAAGAATCCAACTCCAATAAAATAAAAAGTTTTATCTCTTTCTTTGATGTATCATACAATGTCTCTTAAGCACATCTTCAGTACAAAGCAACATACACATGCACTTAATGCAAACCTAGTACTATGTCGTCTAACCACAATCTTAAATTCATCAGTATTCAGTATCTTCATTCAGATCTGACTATATTTGTATTCGCTCATTATAAGGGTCATTTTTGAAAGGACGCTTTCAATAAAAAAAATTTGTTTCAACTCAAGTCCATTGGTTTCAAAACACAGGCAGACAATCCAATGTTTTGCCATATTTAAAACTGTTTGAATTTAATTCCTTCACATTTTTTTAATCCACAGGATAAAATTTTGAATTATACATACTTTAGAAATAAATTATGTAATTTATTTGTCACATCAGTCGGCACAAACGTGACGTTTATGTTTATAAAGTTTTGGTTTAGGTCAGCACTATTATTAAGCCACAACTTTTTTTAAAAATGATAAAAAAAAGAAATATTACAACTAATTAAAAATGTCTATACGTGACCAACAAGATAGAGTAGTCGGTATCTTTTTATCTTTAATTAAACGTCGTTGATTCGAGTCTTAGTTATACATAGCATCATTTCTATTAGAAAATCCCAAGATATTTAGACGCAAATTTAAATTTGATGAAATTATAAAATGTTAAATTTAGAATTTCTATCTTTCCAAGTGTTTGCGCATCAAAATAGGGGAAGAAGAATAGACAAACTTTATTAAAAGTCTTTATGTACATATTCAATGCAATGACCTATAGAAGCAAAGCATGTTTTTGCCTTTCTTATATGAGTACTCTTCTTCTATATATTTCTTTTTCTCATCTATGTGTTAGGTATCTTCCTTCTTCAAGCCAACTTCTTATTCTTGGGGTGTGTTGTTTGGGTAGTGTTGTTCAAAATTGAATCGAAATTAATTATTTGAATCGAAAAAAAGTTATTGTTTTAACGATAACATGTTATTGATTTAGCAGTTTTGGTAACAGTTTAATTTTTTTTTATCATTGGGTTATCAGTTCTTAACGGGTCGGGTTTAGATTTTTTTCTTAATGGGTTAATCGATAACCCGATAATAAATTAAATAATTATATTTTATTGTTTGATATATAATGTCTTTGATCGTTTCATACTTTTATTATTTTACTATCTCATACTCTTAGTTATTCTACAGTGTGATAGTGTTTGATTTTGAGCAAAATGTAATTTGTCAACTCATGTGTACGATTTATTTGATTTGTCACCTTGTTTCCAAGTAGTTTTCAATAAAGATTTTTTTTTGTCAAATCTTAACGGTTAAACCGATAACGATCAACAACTGATAAATCAATATCTTAATGATTCTATAACGATTTAGCATATTTACAAACCGATAACCGATAAGTTGAATCGAACCGATAAACATCAAAATCAAACTGAATCGACCGATATGTGGGGGAGTGTGTGTACTTTTTGAGTCATCTATATGGCATGTGGCTTATGTTTATGAGTAATACACAATAATCTACCTACCATTAATAATTCATAATTTTATAACAAGAAAGACAATGAACAATTGGTGTGTTGGGAGATGCATGCAACTTGCAACCATAACTAGCATGGATTGTGACACTTCAAATTCTTCTTTTTAAATTCAGCTTACATGCACCTCGACTAATTTCACGAGATACTTGTTACTTTTACTAGTACATATATCAGATAATTAACTTTGTTCATCAAAACTTTAAATAAATGAAGATAAATCAACTAATACTTTGATTAGTCCTTACGTTTTCAACCACTTTATTGATCATTACGTCATAATTTGTTTGCACATTCGACATTTACTAATTTGGAGGGAAACATGTTGTCTTATGATCGTTAATTAACAAATAGTTGTATTAAAAGTACTATTAAGATTTGGAATTGATTAATGATATTTGGTATTTACTTTTTAAGGACATATAATTACATGCTTAGAGATAAGATTATTGTAATTACTTAACTAATAGATTCGGTAACCCACTCTCTAATTATTTTTTAATATTTGGATTAATGGAGGAGACGCATGGTGAGCAAATAACAACTAATTTTGAGATTAATTTTAGGATGAGTTTATTTCATGTTTGATTAAAAATAAAATCACGGAATAACTTATTCTGAGATTATAATATTATTTTTGTCAAAAAGAATTTGTTTTTTCAAGTGACAAATATTTTCCATAATATGTTGACTAACCAAATATGGATATGGAAAATTTCTCCCATTTTATTAATTTTCAATTTTTTTGCAAATGTAACAATCACATGAAAGAAAAGTCTAATAAATATATTTTTATATTTTACAATTTTAATTTTTAAATGTACATGCGTGTGCTGTACACACATACTTTTCCTAAATTGATTGCGTAGTAATACAAATTAAACTTTTAACATATTATGGAAAATTATTCTTGATATTGACCCCCACTATCTTTTTTTTTTCTTTTATGAAAAAATAAAAAAAATATTTTTTTATATATATTTATATGCCACTTCAGCTTTTTGAAGAGCTATTTTATTATATGGTCTGAATTTTGAAGAGGTAGTTATTGTTTTTGGCTAATAACATTATTGAAAAGTTCATGAAATTGACCCTGTGCCATGGGATAAATATACCACCTCAATGATTTGAAAAGCTAGTTATATATTGTGTTCGGTGGCGGATTCAGAATTTTTTTAAGAAGTTTAAAATTTTAAGAAGTGGACACGTGAATTAATCGAAGTGGGATCGACATCTATTATATACATGAAAAATTATTTTTATCATATAAAAATAATATAATTTTTCACCGAACCATGTGGCTCCGCCACTGATTGGGGCGGAAATGAAATCTTTTTTTTTCATTGTATTCTAAAATCTAGAATGGTTCAATTTCATGGTTTGATGTTTTAATGAAAACATACATAAACTATTTTAATAAAGATATTGAGTAAACGCTAAATAGGTATTAGACTATTCAATGTATATCGATAAAAGTTATAGAGCAATAAGATAGAATTCCTTCATTCTTACGCAAAATCATGTATTCGTTCTAAAAATGAAGAAAAAGTCATAATAAAAAGCGATATTTTTTTTAAAATTCTCTTTTCTTCACTTTAGACAAAGATTCACTTTATATTGCTTAGTCCATCTCATGATCTCAATATTAATTTATTAATAAGATAAATATAATTTTTTTGTCAATAATTTTGTATAAATTTATGATGATTTATCAAAAATGATTTTATTTCAATTTATTTTATTTGAAAATTGACCAATATCTTTATAATTAATAATAAAAATGAATCCCTCATTTAATAGGCATTAAAATTATTGCTTGAATTTTGAATCCAGAACCATTAGGGTTCAAAAACTAACGAGTGTGAAACAACAAACTACAATAATAACATAATCAGTCTAAATTAAGGGTATTTTTGGATCAAAATATCATTGATAAGAATATTTTTTGACCAAAATCTAAATTAAGGGCATTTTTTTTTATCATTTTCCATTAGTATAAGGGCATTTTTTAATCCATTTTTTATAGTACAAGGGCATAAATGACTCAAAGTATAAACAAAGAGCGTTTTTTATCATTTCTGATAGTATAAGGACATTTTTTACCCTTTTCCCATTATCTAATCACACTCCTTTCATTATCATATTTTTTATTATTTCCACCCATTTCCAAAAAATTCAAAAATTCTTTCTTTCCATTCGTATATATTAATTCTGATTCTTAAATTATCTCTACGTTCAATGTATCATGTTTTAAATGTTACCTGTTGATACTTAAAAATGTTAATTTTTATATCTAGGATTGAATTAATATATTCGAATTGTCATGTGTTTTAAGGGATTTTCTGTAAATTAAAGAAAGGATAGGGAAAAATGATAATTAACTCTTTTACACTATGTGATTTATGTAAACCATACTAAACAGAGTTCAAAAACAAATATCAAATATATTATAATAATAACATAATCAGTTTAATTCCACAAATAAAATCTAAAAAAGATAAAATATATGTAGATTTTATTTTAAACATCGAATTATCAAATGAAAAAATAAAATAAAAAGAGTATGCACATCATGAAATGATTTAAAATGGACCAATAGAAAAAGTGATTGTATATTCCATTTTGATAGGCTATGGAGTCAGCTTTATGAATCAATTCTACTTTGGAATGTCACAAATTAACACACTATTTTTGAGTTATAAATAGTAGGAAAGAAAATATGTGTAATTTCAATGGCACATAAGTCAAGAAAATGGAAAAAACCATAATTACCCAATAAATAAAAAGTCATGGCCATCATAATCTAAAATCACAAAAGACAAACCTATTGTTTGTAATTTGGTTATAAAATATTTAAATTTAAGAAAAAAAATATTTTTTTAAAAATTAAACTTATTGTACATTTAACCTACCATATTAAAGTTTGAATCACATTTATAATTATACTAGCCTTGTGTACGCGCTTTGCACGTGATCAAAGCGAGAAAAAATAAATTTAATTATGAACTTATAAAAAGATAAATAATTCACTATAAAAATATTTTTGATGAATTATTTATTTATAAAAGGTCTTATATATAGAGATTCTATCACTAATTAGAACCCACGATAAATTAGAATTTTTTCACAGCGACAACAAGGTATTTTCTTGATTCAAATAAGGAAGAAGTAGAAATCTATCAAATAAGAAAGATTTAAGAGTCTTTTCACGGCTAGAAATCCTTATTTTATCACTTTTTCATACATTTTAACAGTCAATATTATAAATATAATAATTGAATAATGATTTTTTTTAAAAATGATGAAAAAATAATTTGATCTAAAACAAAGTCTATTAATAAAGGACAAAAAATTCAAATAACATTTATAAAGGTCTTCACACTTTTAATATAGTATAGAAGATTACCGTCAAGTGAAAATTAATTGACTTTCAAATTTTAATATTACTGTGAGAGGCAGATTCTGAATTTTACGTTTGTCAGAGACAAATTTTGAATTTTACAATTCTTCTTTTGCTTATTAGGTTTTTGATAAGATTATTTATATATATTTATTGCTAGAAAAAGTACTAAAATATTAGTTTTGAATGAAATGAAAATATAACAAATTATATAATAAAAATATCTTAAAAGTAATTTCGATTCGATTAGAATAAAAATTATTTTGATAGATTTCACTCTAAAGTTTCACACCACTTTAAAATAAGTTGACTCATAATTGAAAAATGTGCAAAACAATTACCCAAAGACAACTCCTTTTATAGGCAAGTTGCTAGTATGCATGCATTTGGACTCTTTTTAGGTATATTCAAAATTCAAAATTTGAATTAGGTCTCAAGGGTGCGCAAATCGATTTATTTCATTTTAAAACTCATTTTTCATGTGTAAAATTACTTTATTTTATTAATTACTTACAAGTCCACTAATCAATGTGACTCGCTCGTCTTTTACATGAGACAACAAAATACATTTTTTTTTTATTTTTTGCATTATCAAAACAAAAATTAAGACTAAGAAAGAAAGTATTCCAACATTTTAAAAGATAAATATAACATTTGGATCAATGCACCTAAATTTTGTCGAACTCGTGGTTGGTATAACATACCCCCCCCCCCCCCTCTATTATTGGAATAGCAAGTATACTAATTTTTCATCATTATCATTTGTGGAGCTAGAGGTATCATAAAAGTGGTGATATAAATTTTTTCATAGAAAAATTACACAATATTGAATCTCTTTGACTTTTTCGTATATTTATATTTTTATTATTTATTTATTTTTAGTAAAAAATTTAACTCCATTAATAATTATAATAAATAGTGAAGGTGAAAATGGAAAAATAGGTTTCTAAAAGTCTAAAAGGGAGGACACATTTTAATTTTATGGAATTTGATTTTTATTTATGAAAAAGGAATATTAAAAAATATCAATATTAAATTTCCAATAGTAGTAAATAATATTTACAAATTGGTGAGTTAGCCATCATATTCAATTGTCGGTGGCACACGTACTACTTGTCATGAATAAATAATATTCAACTTTCAAAGTCTTTAGTCTAATGTTTTATATAAAGAAAGTCTTAAAAGAATATTAAAGGAAAAAATGAAACAAACATCAATAGGTTAACATTTATTTACAATATCAGTGAAATTTCACAAGTAAAATTTCGAAAAGATAAAATATACATAGATCTTATTGCTATTTCATAGAAATAGACTTTTACGCTCGACTCAAATGTGATCCACAAAACTTTAGTTGTATTAAAACATCTGATCTCTCTTTTCTGGCATTCAGTAATATTATAATATAATGATCTAAATAATTACATTTGTCTCCATTAGATTTACTAAAAGATAAAATTATTTTATTCTATACAAATTTGTCTGTCTTTATTTTCAAAAAGTTCGTCTAAAAATTCTTTTTTTTTATCAATAATAAATTTTTGAAATGATCATTTACGTGAATGTTCATATGAAAAAACAAATAAATTATCACTTTGTATTGTCATAAAAATTAGACTTATCAATTTTATTTTATTTTCTAATATCGAAAAATGACGTGGCGTGTTAAATTAATTAAAATGTCGATTTCACCTGCCACATCATCGCTGGACCATTCTACATTCTTCCTCAAACTATCATTCTACAACCACCCAACCACCTCATCCCATTATTTAAAAAAATAGAGAGTGATGTGGAGCTTACATGGCATGTCGAGTTGGCATTTTAGTTAATTTGATGCGCCATATCAATTCGCGATTGTTGAAAATAAAATTTTAATCATACAAGATAGAATTTAATTTAATGATATTCAAATGATGTAATTTTTTATACCATCATTCACGAAGAAATTGTCACAACAAAGAACATGTCAGACTTTATATATATATATGACCATAAATCGATAATGTGAATATGTGATCACATTACAATCTTAAACATGGTCAAAATAATCGATTTAATAGATAATTAATTGTGAATATATTTGCTTACTAATTCATCTAAATGTTTGTGGTAAACCATAAATGAAAGTGCTATAGAAATAAAATACTTGGTCTAAACGTTAGACCTTAAAATAAATAAATAAATAAATAAAAAGAAATAGTATATGCATTAGAAGACAAACCGGGTTCAGTTAATGAACATTCGAACCGGTTAAAAATCCGGTCGGAATATTTAGATGAGCCAAGGGTTCACGTCTCTCGATGCCTGAGGACAAAAGGGACAAAATTCTTTTCCTCAACCATCGATTTCTTACTCCTCACAGAATTAATATTTTATATTTTAACCCCTATAATTATTCCTATTTTCATACTGTACGCCTATTATTTAGTTTCCTTTTCCAATTTTCCCCTCAACTTTTCTCTTTCTTCAAACGTTAAAAAAAATCTCCTAAATTCTCGATCTGGAAAAAAAAATTCTCTTCTGGTCAGAATCTTCTCTCTTCCAGTGACTTTATTGCACTTTCCTCTCTCGATTTCTCCACAATTAGCTCCAATTTTGGGTTGATCGAATTCTGTGTGCATGCAAAGTTTGATCTTTGTGTGTTGGAGGATTTTCAACATCGTGATCGGTGGAGGGGGGGTTGTACAACTCTATGAATTTGGAAGAATTAGGGTTTGGATGTGATCTGTTGTTGTTTGTGGGTTTGTGTAAATGCTCGTGGGAGGGGATCTAGGGTTTCTCTCGAGCTTGGTGGTGGCGGCGTTTGTGGCGGTTTTCGGACCGCTGTTGGGTTTGGTGGTTCGCCGGAAATGGAGGCGTTCGGTGGCGAGGAGGGAGGAGATCAAGAGGCTGTTGGTTTTGGCGTCGGAGGAGGCAGCTAGGGTTGAGCTACAAGCCGCTGAGGAATATGGGTATGGTTATGGATATAGGTATGAGTCTGTGAGGGAGGATGATGTGTTTGTTGAATCACCGGCAACATCAGTGCCATCACCACCGGCATCATCGGCAGCAACAACTACTTCAATACCATATTCTGGTTCACGGCAATTGCCGTACCAATGTGCGGTTTGCGCTTCTCCAACCTCTACTCGGTGCTCCCAATGTAAAGCAGTTCGCTACTGGTATGATGATTCATAAACTCAATCGCTCCTCGAAGTTTATGTATTCTCTCTTATCTGTTCCATTTTCGCTGGAGTATATGATGAAACTAGTTTACATTGATTCATAGTCATGTTGATACATTAAATTAGTAAATATTAGATTATCAACATGGCTAGTGAGGATTCATATAGCCTATCCAGCTAGCATAGGGTTGAAGCATAGCCGTTGTTGTTTATGTTGAAACTAGATCATTGCCAGACTTTAGATTAATCATTTACTAAAAGTTGCAACCTTGGGGTTTTCTATTGCTTCATCCTTTATAGTCTGGTAGTATCAAGAAGAAAAGAGGCATTTGATGGAAAAGGACACTTTTTGCAGTTGATGACATAGTTTCAGTTTTATAATTGGGCTGCTGTTCTTCTAATGAGTACTTTCTTCTGTCACACACTAGAATCAAATGGGAACAAACATGTTGCTTATGGTATATGGTAACGGGAGACCATTTTGTGGCATCAATGAAAGCTCTCCTCTCTTTGATTGAGTGCTACTGAATCTCTTACTTAGACAATACCAAGAGAGTGACATATTGCTGTTCATTCTAATTCATCTTTATACATTAATGGTTAACTAGTAGTGGTAAAGTTTATGGTTACCAAGAAATGAATTCATTTTTTTTTTGTGATGGGTGGAAGAATAATTGCTGATCTAGAATTGGAAAGCATTTTTCTTTCAGATCCTTTGTTTCCTTATCCATCTCCTTATTATTAGATGAATTGCCAGAAGAACCAACATAAGATTGAAGATATCATTTGTGATATTTTCATGCTACATCATGAAATTTATTTGTTTAGGCAATTAAATACCTGTCAGTTGAGCAAATCTTAAGCTACGCGCATTACAATTTGGAGTAATGCTCTCATTGACAGGTCATTTTACGAGAATGTTAAATTGAATAAGCTGACTTTTAACATAAAAGGGATGATGAATGGTTTTAAGACTTTTTACTAGTTTGATCAGCGTTTGCTATCTTAAATGGGTTTTTCTCTAGTATCTTCGGCGTGTACCATGGATTTGGTCCTATTTTATGCCATGTAGGGAAAAGGAGGTACAAGAGGTCACTTGTTAAGGCTCTTTGATATTGCAGTGGCTAACTGTTAGTGCAGTGCCCCTTTTGATCCAACTCTTCCAATAATAGTGCCTACTGTAAGTTACTAATGCTTCCCTATTCAAAATAAGTTAGTAATAAGAGTAGAAATCTAAAGTACCTAATTCATGTTTAGGTTCTTCCCTCATAAGTTGAAGTATATAGATCCCATTTAAGATGAATTTGTGTTATTTTTAATGCCTTTAACATGATTATCAAACGCAACAAGAATACAGTTCCGGGATGAGAATAGATAGGACAGACATCATTCAAATTTGAGACATTTAATGGGTGTAGACTTTTGAAAGTAAATGTGTATGGAGGTAATAGTGTTGCATTATTAATTTAGAAGTGCTTCAGACATTTGGAACTTTGCAGCTAAATTTGGATGAAGTTGAGGTGAAAGTGGTCCTACTAAATCTAGGAGGAGGAGGGGGTTTGAGATGTGGAGCTCGCCTCTTGCCCATGTGTTCATTGGTGCATAGACTTTTTGCTTCTCCATGAACGGTCATTATGGTCTCAAGATTTCCTTTTCTAACTTCTATATCTCTAAGCACCTGAGTCTAACTAGATTTTCCAGTGTTTTCTCCAACATTATAACTTCGTCTCTGTGTTCTGCACCTTCTGTTTCCTTTCCTTGTTCAGATTATTGTTGTGCTTCTTTAGTCATTGAGAAAGCTTCATGTGGGATAATCCTGCATTATTTTTTGTCTGTTTAGTTGCTTTCTTTTTGGGTGGGGTTGTGGAGGAAGATATTGTTTTCACAGTTGAGGAGACAAATTTTGGATGAGCACGTATTTTGATGCTAATGATGGTGTTTACAGCTTTGCTCTTACTTTAATGGTTTTGAGAAATAAATTTGTTGAAAGAGTTTATGCCAACATTTCTTGCATAGTTAGTACTGTACACTCAAGATACCACTTGTATACTAGGTGTCTTGTCTCTTTTTTTATTGCCAACTTTGGTTTTCTTGAAGCTCTAAAACACTCATATCTACATCTCTAATATTTCTTTATTTTGTACTCATCTCAGCTCTGGCAAATGTCAAATCCTTCATTGGAGACAAAGTCACAAGGATGAATGTCGTCCAGTTAGCAACTTTGATCACCTCAATGATGTTGAGGCGAAATCTCATATGAAGACACATAAGCCGGAACCAAATGGAAGTCATCTTAAGAGCACTGAGGTTGAAGGGAAACGTTCTTCAGAATCAGGCGATGCTTCCCCAGAAGAAGCTGCACTTTTGAGATCCAAACACCTTGCAACATCAGATGGAAAGCATGACACAGTTGGTCAGAATCTGACAGAAACGAAGAGTCCCAATCTGAACTCCAGTTTTTTGCTTCACTCGTCTTCATGTGAACATTTGGACCTGAGTACTTCAAGTGGATCTTCTGTTGATCATTCTGCATCTGATTCAAATGACTCTGATGCTTCTGACGGTCATAGGTCTGCTGTTATTGATACAGTTAAGATTCAAACTAATCATTCCAAGGTAGAGAGGTTTAAGCCATCCTACACAGAGCAACCCCAACTCGTACAAACTGCAGATAATGGTTCCACGCCTGGAAAATATAATCACACCAAGCCTAGTGTCCATGGGGATGCTCGGTCTAAATATTGGACTTCATCAACAAGTTCAAGTATTGATGACTCCAGTGAATCTTCATTGACAGAGCCGTCAACACCCTCATCTGGGTTTTGGGAAGGACCAGTTCCTTACAATAGGTCTAAGATTGGTTCAAATGGTAGTATTGCAAATCCTTCTTCCAGAAAAGCTTGCGACATCAAGATTTCAGATTCTCAATCAACTTCAGGTCGTTCCCCTGAAATTGTTGGACCTCTTATTTCCGGGGTGGGCGAACAAGGATCCAACTCAAAAAAGAATCTGGAGAATCCAACTCCAATTGTAGTGGAAGTGCTGAAACCAGTCAATCGAGCTGAATCAAGATTTGAAGTTAAAAATCAGACAGAAAGTAGGAGGTCATCAGTTTCGCGGACTGTAACTTCGGATCAGCATGATGTGCATGACTCCCGTGATAAATGCTCATTGACCTCCGAGGAAGGTAGATACTTCTCATCTAGCGCTGCTGCTAGTTTAAAGCCTGAAGGTTTGAAAGTTAGTAGCTTGCCATCCTCAAGCCCCAACAAGTCATATCATGGTGTTGACGGCTCGACCAGTGTTCTACAAATGCCAAAAGACAGACAAAAAGAATCTTCTCCTGCGAAAATTTCTGGTAGTATATCTTCTAACAATGGAAGGCATGATATCCAAAATGTGAAGTCAGCAAAGATTGGTAGCACTCAAGTGGCTAGTGCCTGTTCTGCAGAGTCTAGTGCTCCTTTACCAAATGCAAGGAATGGCTTGAAATCATCTGTTTTGAAAGTTGTTGACCAGCTTAGGGCTTCAAAGCTGACACTGCTCAATTCTCCAGGGGACGAGTGTAATGTCAACGGAAGATATGGTAACAAGGTATCCATTTCTCTAGCTTATCTGTGATTTTCACCTGTAATGCACATAAGATTATGGAACACTGTATTCATCAGATATGTTTCTTTTCAGGGTCTTTTTCCATATGAAAGTTTTGTGAAGCTTTATAATGGGAAGAATGAATTGCGTCCATTTGGCCTTGTAAATTGTGGTAACAGGTATGTGGCATGAGATTGATCTAGTTTTACTATGTAATCTGGAAAGCCTAGTTGTTTTGTACTAATTGTGCCTTGTATTACTTCCTTATCCACGTGTTTTGAATTAAGGGATGTGGATTTTGTTTCGTTATATTCTGATTTCAAGTAGTTATATCACTTTATCGGAGTCTCTGTACATGCATTCCCTTTTAAGAGTGAAAATTTCTCAGCCATTGGTTGTTCAATTTACCAAGAAATTTGGTGATCACTGTGAGGTTCAAGATATATGAGCAACACTTCACCTGATGATTGACTGTGTGATTTTCAAGAGCCTTTCTATGTTTAGATCATTATCGCATAAATTTATGATTTTGGACAAGTAATGTGGAGTTGTATTAAATGAATTGGCAGGACAACTTTAGGGACCAAGAAGGGTTTTATTTTGTGATTGCGTGAATGAATGGTAAAAAACTTACCTGCAAACAAATTCCTGAGTTGAAGAGTCCTTTGTTGTAAATATCTTCGTACTGCAGTTCGCTTTGGGGCTTTTAGCTAATAACTGGACGTGGTGCTGTTCTAAAAGAGAGGATGTTGTGAGCTAAAATATAGCTGGAATTAATGATGTTTTAAGCCCTCCTTAAGCACAAAGATCAACTGGCTTCAATGAAAATAACATTGTGAAAACACAAGGGAATCAGATATTGACTACTTTAGAGGCTCTAGTCAAGATTTTATGGCCGAATATTCAGATTTCTTGCTGTCCTATTTTCCTATATTTTGCTGCCCAGTTAATGTCTCAACTTGAAGATGGAAATTCTAAATCTTTTTCTGTTTATTTGGCTATTCCCTTGTGATAGCAATTCTGGAACTTTCTAGTTGGTTAGATATTCATCAATATCTCATATATGTATGTTTCTTCTTGCCTGATTTTTTTCTGCAATGTGCTGCAGCTGCTATGCTAATGCTGTCCTTCAGTGCCTGGCATTTACACCACCACTCACTTCCTATTTTCTTCAAGGGCTCCACTCTAAGACATGTATGCCCACTTCTACCTTTTAGATTTATTTAAAAAACTCATCATTCTCAGACCCAAATCAAATTAAACTCACCAGTTTTCTCTTTTTTTATATGTTGCTATCAGGTGAAAAGAAAGGGTGGTGCTTCATGTGCGAATTCGAAAGTTTAGTTCTCAAAGCAAAAGATGGGAACTCTCCACTATCTCCTAGTAGTATAATTTCCCATCTCGAAAGCATCGGTAGCAATCTTGGTAATGGTAGAGAAGAAGACGCTCATGAATTTCTTAGGTATCTTTTTGTATCTGTGGAGCCTGTAATGTACAAGTATCTTTTGAAGTTCTATGTTTATGTCTGTTTTCCTAACTCAATAGGTATGTTATCGACACAATGCAATCCATTTGCTCGAAGGAAGGTGGGGTTTCTACACCTGGCTCTTTTGAAGAAGAAACGAGTCTCGTTGGGCTTACATTTGGGGGCTATCTTCGTTCAAAGGTAACTGCTGACTTTTAATAGTTGTTAAATGTAAGCTTAATATTTCTTGAGAAACTTCTGTACTGATTTCTGAATATTCAACTGGAAGATCGAGTGCATGAGGTGCGGGGGAAAATCTGAGAGGCAAGAGAGAATGATGGATCTTACTGTTGAAATAGACGGAGATATAGGCACCTTGGAAGAAGCTTTAAAACAATTTACTCATACTGAGACTCTAGATGGTGAAAACAAGTACCGATGTGGAAGGTTAGATCCGGTTGTCCCATACTTCATTATTTTGATCTGTTTTAAGGTTAAAGTGAAACTGTGCTTCCTTTTGCTGCTGAACAAAAGTTCGACCGTTGTAAAAAGAGGGAGTAAAAGAACACAAAAGGCAATTGTAAGAAGGAGGTAAATAAATTTAACCTGCAAGTCTTGAGAAGCAACTGGAATATGTAACCATCTGTTTCTTTTCCTTTATATTTTGTTTGGGGGTTATCTCTACTTTTTCTTTTATTAGTGGGTCAAATGCTTTGCATGCGTTAATATTTCGATTCAGTATCTACTAGTAGTGCCATTCCTTGGAGTTAACTAATTGGTTTAAATTTCATTGAATTGTTTCTACCCATTTTGGAAAATACGATGCTATACCTAAATCTTTCTCATCTCTCTCTATCTCTAGGGAAAACTGATTATACTAATCTTAAGGTCTGCGGATTATCTCTAATAATTTGCTAATTAATTGCATAGTACATCTTCACTTCTAGAATCTCCATCAGTGGCACAAACGGTATGAAATTTCTGTGCATTGGTAATTTGTTTGGTTATCAGCAGATTGTTCTCTACTTGTGCATGCATGCCATTTTCATTGAAATGCTGAAGTAAAATAGATTTGGAGCACATTTTTGGACCAAAATTTTGCTGTATCTTTCAGATGTAAATCGTATGAGAAGGCCAAGAAAAAGTTGAAAGTTTTGGAGGCTCCTAATGTCCTCACTGTTGCATTGAAGAGATTTCAGGTAATGTTTTCAATGAAGTGTTGTCTCCTTCAGTTTTAGATATTGATTGAAGGAAATGTCTAGTATCTTCATTTCGTTGCCAATTGCTCACTTTCTGTTGTTTTGCAGTCGGGTAAATTTGGGAAGCTAAACAAGACGATTAAATTCCCAGCGTTCCTGAACCTGGCACCATATATGACTGGGACAAGCGATAAGTCTCCAGTTTACCAGCTGTATGGGGTTGTGGTTCATCTGGACGTAATGAATGCTGCATTTTCTGGTCACTATGTGTGTTATGTGAGGAATTTTCAGAATAAGTGGTATAAAGTTGATGATAGTTCGGTATGTCCCCTACAGAGCTTATATTTATCATTCACATTTTAAAGTTTATGTTCTATGTGTCTCCTTTTATCATCTGAATTTCTCCCATTGCTTGGATAGTTTTTTCCCCACTTCTGGAATTGGTAAGCTTATGAGAAATTAGGCATTGTTGTGACAAAGTGGTTGTTCCTTTTGGCTTGGAACTACTAGAAGTGCTTCTGATGTGTGTTAATGAGTTTTATGATGTTGAGGAACTGTGATACTCCATTTCCCTTGATTCTGCTTCATGCATTATTGTCACGCAGCATGAATGAGGTTTTGATATAGTCTTTGTCATCTTTTTAGGTAAAATCTGTGGAACTTGAAAGAGTCTTGTCAAAGGGAGCATACATGCTTCTTTATTCAAGGTAAAATTATACACATCTTTTTTAGTTGAGGTATGCGTTCTTCTATCTTTTATTATATGTAGCTGACATTTTCTTTTTTTCCCCTTTTAAGGTGCTTGCCACGGGCCCCGAGGATAATGAGGAGTTTAACAATTCCTCGTGATCCGAGGAGATCCTGTAAATCAAGATCCCATACAAGAAGCCCATGGGATTCTTCTCATGTCGATTCAACTAGTCAAACATGCAAGGAATGTTCGTATCCTAGTCATACAAGTGTCAGGCCTATTAGGTCAACTTTTGAGGAGGACACTTATAGTGAACAATCATCTTTCTTCTCTGAGTTTGGTTCTTGCAGCACAGACAGCACTAACAGGGATTCAATGAGCACAGATGACTTAAATATTGATATATTTGGCGAGTCTGGGATCTGTTGGAATAGCCTCTGGAGGAGTTCATCCGATTCTGACACATCCTCATCCTCCTCTTCTCCTTCCCCTTTGTACTCTCGGCATTCACCCCTTGCTGATTTGGACCGTTATGCTTCTGCGCGCGAAGAGACCAGTTGCAGCGGCAATGCAGAAACAGCTGGGGATAGTCAGGGTTTCTGGAGCGGGTTACCTGATCGTAACGTCTATGCTGGTGCTCCAGAACCCAGTGGAAGGACCCCTCCTCCCTGTCCCAACCCAACAAAGCATTGTAGAAAAGTAGTTAGTAGTCACAGTAGTAGTAAGACGGACTCCAGTAGATTAGGTCTGTTTAACCCTTGTGACAAGTCGAAATCTCCTGTAACTTGTAGAGATCGATGAGGGATGATGCCTTTTGGACATGGGTATTATAAAGTATTTTTGTATTCTAGAGGGAGGGAAATAAATGAGTTGGGGAGGCACAGGGGTTTAGGGAGTGGTTGTATAATATATATACATTGGCTTTTGTCTGTCTTCAAAACAACAAGGAGCCATAATTTTGTCACTCTCTTCCCCTATAATATATAATTTATGTCCATTTCCTGCAATTGCATGTCTTCTCAGAAAAATATACATACAGACTTAGAAGTAAAAGATCTACTCTACTATAATCTAAAGGGTCTTTTGACTGCAAGTTATTTATGTATTAAGAGTTGTACCAATGTTTTGTAGTAAAAAAATCACGGGTGTTTTTAATACTATTCTCGTTAAGTTAAATGGCAAAAGTGCTGTTGCTCACAACAGTCCACTCCATCCATTTTGATGAGTAATATATATGAATAGAAAGATAGATTCATCCATCTATCTTATCTGATTTAGATTTTATTATCTAAAAAAATTTGATTTCTTTGAATCAAATCAAAGAACTGCGCTTAGCCCCCTGCTCATGAAACGGCTCTGCTGCAATGGATGGCAGAGGGTCCGTAGGGGGAGGGAACGTTTATTTACCGTTGTTGTAGTACGACTTTTCATTTCCTGTTCAGTCTTTCAATAAGTAGTGAGCTACAGGCACAACTGTCTGACCAGTTCCCACAATATCTGCTCAAACATGCTTGGCAGTGGCGGTAGACAACGGTGAAGTTGTCAAAATAGTGATATTTCCAAAAATAGTGTAGTTTGCGCCCTCTTTGGTTAGGACGTCTGCCACTCTATTCTGTTCCCTGTAGAGCCTCCCCTGCCTGAAAAGTCTACCATGGTGCAAAAGCTAGAATTCTAAACAACAATGAAATCAAATCCTAGGTGGGGACATAAATTGCCAAAAGGGAAGAATACATAGGAAGGAGGTCCAGTTCCACTTGAACCACTTTGGTTCAATTCACATAGACAATTTTGTATAAGGGGCCTACAAAGAAGGAACTAGATGATTTTTGACATTATGGGCCAAAGGGAATGGGATTGGAAGAGAGAGAAAAAAAACTTGGCTAAGCATTAATAATATATTGTCACCTACACACACAGTACTTTGTGTTATATGCTGCTCTACTTTGACCACATTTATTTAAGCTTCTTATACCAAACTTTTTAACTCCAATCATAGCTAAATGTCAGAATCCATATTTTTCCAACTTAGATTTCACAGCCCAAAATAAGGATAAGATCAATATACACATTATCTTTTTTAGACGCTACTTATATTATTACATCGATACATATATTACACTAAAAAAACACTTATGTCTATATCAAATAATGTGTACACCAAATTAATAGATGAATGACATATTTTTTTACACTACGGATAATAAATCTATAATGCAAATTATAAATTTGTAACCAAATGATATATTTTTTTAAATGCTTGTTATTTTTAACCATCAGATCAAATATTATATAAGAGATAATCTCAATATAATTAATATTAACATTACTACTAATATATCGTATTCAACACTATTCTTATATGTCCTGTTAAACGATTCCATAATTCCTCTTTTGACTCAGTCTCCTTGTTTTCAAATATTCTAAGCTGGGTCTGGATATTTTTTAAAAAAAAAATTTCCTATAGGATCCTTAGGTCTGGTTCTGTCACACTCATTAAAAACCTATTTATATATTGAGCCTCTTTTTCTTAATCCCATCCATAGCTAGATATTTTATATATTGCTGACTATTTTAAATTTAAAATAACTGGATAAACACAATTGATGAAGAAAAAGATAGGTGATCTTATATAAAATTGAATTATATTTAAATTCCTTTTTCTTTTATATGATATTAAAGTCAGATTCATTAGGTTTGATGCAGAATCATGCGAGTGTGCGTGAATATACTTTTGGTCTTGGCACATGAGGAGGGTGTTGAAGGAAAGTTCCCATGTCAGACCGTAAAACAAGATCTCGAGACTCCTTATATGATTTAGACAATTCTTTTCCTTTTGAACTAGCTTTAGAAGTTCCATGGATGAAAGGATGTTGAAGAGTATCACGTCGAATATAAAAAAAAAGATAATCTCGTTATATGAAACTATGCAATAGTACTCCACTTATGAATTAGCTTTTGAGACGAAGTTAGATTCAGAATCCATTTATATTTAGGACACTATCACTTTTGACCAAAATAAAATTAAAGTTGAAGTTGGAATTATTTATATCAAGAATATATATATATTTAAAAAGGAGATGCATGTAGTAGTAAATGAGAATATATATTGAAAGAGACCAGTTAGCCCTAATGACAAAACTCCATTTTTTGTGGTGGTTTTGTCTAAAAAAGGACCAACAACTTTGTTATATTCTCATGTTCCATGTTTCTTTTTATTATATTTTAAATAAATAAAACTCAAATCTTTGTCCCTGTGTTTGATTCTTCCCAATTAAAAAAATAAAAACAATCAAATGAACACTCATGTTCAAGGTGATTTTCTTTATTTGCAAAACTCTTTTTTTTATATAGAATTACTTGATACCTCTGCCGTATTTTCAGTGCGATCACTAAAGAATTACTTATACATTAAAGAGTTGTTTATATACGTTTATTAAAAGACTGACTTTCATTCATTATCATTAATCCAAATTCAACATATCTAAGGAAGCAATTCAAGTTCTAGGAGAGATAGATCTTTCAAAGAACAAGGCATTTTTCGTATGCAAGGACGAAGTTAAAAATTCAAAACTCAAATACAGCCGGATGCAGGACGTTCGTGAAAAATTCAATGAATTCTTGACAAAATATATTAGGTGATTTCTTCAATCTATTTAAGCTCTATGGACATAGTTATCCATTACATCGATCTTTAAATGGGCAAAGGGCAAAGGGCAAGTCTGGTGTACTGAAGCTCCCGCTATGCTCAGGGTCCATAAAAGGGCTCAACTACAAGGGTCTATTGTACCAACCTTACCTTGCATTTCTGTCATAGACTGTTTCCAAGGCTTAAACCCGCGACCTCCTAATCACATGACAATAACTTTACCAGTTACATTGATCTTTAAGTATGAAGTAATATATAATCAATGAAATAATCGAGATGTGCATAAACTGATCGGTGGATAGTTAATGCCTTTTATACATTCAACTAAAACGGCCACCTTTAATTACTAATGGCAAAGGAGCATGCATGTCTATATCATTTCATGACAATAATCTACCTGCATAGATTCTTGTCAACAATATTTATTGTCTTTGGTTGGACATCTTTTTCTTTTATTTGTTTTTGTTATAAGTTTGACTTTTACATATCTAAAAAGAAATTAAACTACTCTTTTTACAAATTTGAATAAATGTCAAACCTAACAATTGTCCAAATTGATATTTAAATCGTAAAGATATACGTACACTTAGTGACAGAATTAAAATTTTAATTAAGAAGGTTTAAAATCTTAAAAAGCACACACATAAATTAGCTGAAAGGAATTCGATATCTATCATGTATAGATAAAAGATAATTTTAACATCATATAAATAATATAATTTTTCGCTTTAATTTGCAAGTTTTATGCGTAAATTATTTGATTTAGTGGGGAAAAAAATAGATAGCAATTTTGATCCCTAATAAAAAAAGATAGCCACATATTATGTTTAAACAATTAATTTCATAAGTTTGCCAAATAAGGAATATACAATCAATTCTAGTAGAGCCCATTTGTATTTATTTATTTATTTATTTATTTATTTCTCATGTTTGGACCATTATTATTAATTTATTCTACATAGATAAATGCTTATGTGTATAAGTAGTGTTTGGCTAAGAAGGAAAGAATAAAATATCTGGGTGAGGTGGTAATTTTTTTCATTATTCTTAATCAGAGATTTTTACTATTTTAGTTTGTCAAGTTCAAATAATAGGAGTGCAATCGTCTTTATGGAAAATGTTTTAACGAGTTCTATTTTATCGAGTTTCAAAGCGAATATCAAACAGAAAACCAACATTAAAAAGAAGAAAAAGATAAGAAAACAAAAAAAGGTATCTTTTTTTTTAAAAAAAATTTAATCATGAAATTATAATATCCCTAATTATTTTTATTACGATAAGAAAAGCCTATTTGCTCTAGATTTCATGTATTCTTTTATATCGACGATATAAATATAACTAAAAAATTTATACGTATTTATTTTGAAAATGAAAATTTTTAATTTAATAATTAACCTGGTTCTCTAGTGAATGAGACTACTCCTTTCAAAAATATTCTCAATGAGCATTGAAATCAATAGAATTGTAATCATCTTGTTGAAAAATATGGACTCTCAATAAAAACAAAGTTAACTAAAAGGGTCAATAAAGGAGGCTAAAATCAAATCCTCGATCATTTTTCTTCGAATAGAGTCCTACGTAATATAAATTTAAACCAATCAAACTTCAATATGAATATCGAACATCGAATAATTTTTTTCAAAAAAAACAATTAGTTAGTTGTTATGAAATAATAGAGAGAGGAAATTCTTCAATTTGGACACATGACAAGTTGGGTGTCCCATCAAACGACTATAATGTCCAAATGAGGTGTATGAGTAAATTTATATAAATATTTATTAAGTGCATAAGCGATTAATAATTATTTCGATCATCTCACTTGATGATGAAAGTTTGCGACTGAAATTCAATGTGTGCCAGTTGTCATAATCTTTTGACTAGTCGAGCCAATATAGAATCAATTAAAAATTATTTTCAAGTTTACATCTTTATGCATGTGTTAATTAAAACTAAAATCACATACTGATATATAAATGGCAATAAGCAGACACGTCTCGATCGACATGTCTGCTTCAGCTGTTTGCTTAAGCAATTAACTGTCAATTGACGTGTTTGCTTCAATAGCTTCAATTGTGATTTTACAATATTATCCTTAATAAATCATTTTCTTAGCTACTTCAACTACGATTTTACTATATCACCCTAATCAATTATTTTAGGTAATAAATTGAGACTAAAAAAAATAATTTATATTGACTGCTTGCTTGAGCAGATTTTGGTGGGTCAATAAAAAATAATTTGTGGGTTTTTTAAGACAACTGCGTATTGACATGTTTGCTTCAATAACTTCATAATATTTCTTTAGTTGTTTCAATTATAATTTCACAATATCTTCAAAAATATATATGAAAAATCTATCGATATCATATAAATTGATACTAAAAAATAATTTATATTGGATATGTGCTAGCACGGGCTTTCGCCACTAGTAAGAGTAATAAAAGTCATCATTTTATTACTACTATATAGTGCATATAAAGTCAATAAAATATGATATCTATATTGCGCCGTAAAGCAATTTTATTAATTAATAAATAAAGATTAAAGTATTCAATCTCATGATTGGTCAAAAAATAAAAAATAAAGAACATACTGATTAATATTTTAAAAATTGAGTCAATGATGCATACATTTTTTTTAAGTGTAAGAAGTATTTACATTATATAATAAAATAATTAACAAGGGATAATTGCAAATAAAGCAATAATTAATAGTCATCTAACATATTCCCCGTTTAAAAAAGAATGACCTACTTTCCTTTTTGATTTGTTTCAAAATAATGACTCATTTTCTTTTTTGACAAAACTTTTATTTCAATTTTCCCCGTAGCATAATTCAAACAGATTAGAAGGCATTTTGGTACATTTAACATAGCTGTAATTTATGACCATAAAATTGAAAAGTCTTCTGTATTTTCTTAAACTCCGTGCCAAATTAAATTAGGTTATTCTTTTCAAAATGAAGAGAGTAATAAATTACAATATGAACGTAAGGATTTTTTGCAACCCATCCTCTTATTGTATATGAAATTTCAAAATTCCCTAGTTTATCAAAACCTATTGAATCTCAACAAGGGCAATCATTAATAATGAATCACAAATATAGTCAAGAATTTAAAGATTATGTTATATCATCGAAGAATATGGTAAGATGAATGAGATTAACGTTTGGAGAAAGAATTTATAAGATAAATTTTACAAATAAATTAAAATTAATCAGATCACTAACAAATATCAAATATTGAATGATTAAAGAAAAAGAGGGTGGTAAGTGAATATAATACATGAAGGGGTCATTTGGTGAGTGCATTAGAAAAATAATATGTGCATTAATTTTGTGTATTACTAGTATCTTATTTGATACATCATTTCAGTTTGTATATATCTAATTACACTCTATTGAAAATTCATAATATTAGTAATGCAAAGAATTTTAAAAATGAGGATGCATGTTGTGGAAATGAGAATGTTGAGGTAGATGTATGGTCATATAAGGAGAGATAAGATTACAAATGAGGATATTCAAAAGAAGGTTGGAGTAGCATCCATGGTAGACAAATTGAGGGAGCGAGTCTGAGATGGTTTAAACATGTAAAGATCGAGGAGAAACGTAGATGTACTAGTGAGGAGGTGTGAGAGGTTGATTATAGAGAATAGGAGGAGAGACATAGGTAGGCTAAAGAAATATTGGGGAGAGGTGATAAGAGAGAATGTCATACAACTTCAGATTACCAAGGACATAATCTTAAATAGGAAGGTTTTGAAGACACGTACTAAGGTAGAAGGTTAGTAGGTAGTATAGTATGGGTCATTGTACTAGTTGTATTATTGTAGTTTTTGTTCTTTTATATTTACTAGTGTTTTGTTAAGTACTAGCTAGATATATTATTTATTATATATTATTTTCAATAATCTATCCTAGTATGTTGTTGATTGTATTTTGGTTATTGCGCTATTTTATTATTATTTTTGTTCTCTTCTGGTAGATCTTGTAATGTTTTCATGTTACCTACTATATTTGCTTCAGTGTCTCCATCTTCTTTGTCTTTGGATTTGTTCCACTTAAATCTAGGGTCCTTTGAAAATAATCTCTCTACCTTCATGAGATAGTGGTAAGGTTTGTGTACATTTTACTTTTTTCATACTCCACTTGTGATATTTCATTAGATATATTATTGTTGTTGCATTACCATGATTAAGACATAATTGTGCCTCAATTTTTTTTATATTTGCGGAGGGTATATTTGTAAATACATAATTATTATTTTTAAAAAAAATTATACAATTCATGTTATGTTCAATACACCAAATAAAACACTGTATAAATCATAATCTCAACATAACTATGATCAATATTACTAATATATCATATTTAATACAATTTTTATACACGCTATCAGACAATCCCAAAATAGTTCATCATTTAATAGATGTTCTACACTATAGTGGTCTAAAATTGAAGTGGATGCTTCCTTATCCACAAACATTATAACACAAATCTAACTTAAACAAGATTTTGATTTCTTAGTTGGATTCATGTCAATACCCCCTCACCCACCCCACCCAACCCCCTATTCTAGTTATAAGTCAATATATATATATATATATTTACTTATAAATGTCTCAATATTTAATCCTTGAGTGAGTTGGGTGGGGGTAGGGGTGGGGGTAGTGCATTTCAGAGATATGGGCCTTGGGCCCACACAGTCCATCCTTCTAGACTAGAATGGGGGCCCAACAAGGGATGGTCGACCTTGCACTTACATTGAAAAGGATTTACCATTATGACTAAAGTCCAAAATTTATTTCATCACATGTTCACAACTCCACCACAACTACCTAATACCTTACTTCCCCATTGGTTCAAGTTTTCTCATTATTATTACTACCCTCTTCTACCTCTTTCTTTTTCGGAACTAATTTATTCGACTAATTCAAATTTATATTGATTATGATTAACAATCGATTTATAATCTTATAGAACTTTTTCTTTGAAAAATTACAGTGAAAAGATATGTTAACTTTTTAAAAAGTATATACTTCCTTCATTCATCTTTACTTGTCCCTTATTGACTTGCGGTATTTTTATCAAATCACCCTTTGAATATAATAAATATAATATCTTGAAGAATGTAATAGGAAAATGATTATAATCAGTGACAAGGGTAATAGAAATTAAGTTTAAAATTATCTCTTGATTTCATAAACTGGACAATTCTTGTTGGACATACCAAAATACTACAGTAGACAAATAAAAATGGACGAAAGGAGTATTATATATCGCGTGTTTTCTTAATGAAATCCATCACCATGAAGAGTGCTAAGCAATCCTTATAAAGAAATTCTTCATTTTCATAATTCAAACCAAAAAATTATAATTAACGATGAAGGAAAAAAACAAATTAGAATTAGTGAAAATTCTTGTTCCGTCACGAACCCGACCCCTCTCTCCATCTATAACTCTATTGATAGTATTTAAAGTAAATTATTACTAGTGCACCAACTCTTTGCCTACCCAACCCCTTTTGACTTTCTCATCGTCAACAAATCAATCCACACGTAACGCATAAGATAAAATCATTACAACCTTTGACAATTACAAACCTTTTTCCCCCCTAATAATTTTTTATTTGCTACAAACATGAGTTAATTAATTATGTTAATTTTCTTAATTATCATGTCTTATTCCATTTAATGACTAATTAACATGCATACTAGATTATGAGGCACTTTTTACTTACTTGATCAGTGATTAGGTACCAGAATTAATTTTGTTTGTTAAAAGGTTTTGGAATTTGAATTATGAGAGATATTGGCGGTCCTGTTAGAAGGTGGGAGAGGTTGAATTTTGGGATTACGTTGAGGGGTAGAAGTAAATCGAAAAAGTATTGAGGGGAGATGATTAAACAAGATATGGTGAAGCTTCGTATCACCGAGGATATGATCTTAGATAGAAAGGAGTGGAGATCGCGTTTTAGGGTAGAAGGTTAGATGGCTAGTAAGGGTAGGATGATATCGGGCCTTGCGATAGATTAGTAGAGGCAGTCCTGTCGGTTTATACATTGTTGTTATTGTCCGTCATTTATTTTGTTACTTTTATTGTCTTTATAAATTTTCACTTGCTATCCACTCTAGCCGTTATTTGATATCTAGTATTTTCTGTTGTTGGCAATGATATTTTTTAGATAAGGATTTTTCGGAAATAACCTCTTTATCTCTATGAGATAGTGGTAAGGTCTACGTACATTTTACCCTCTCAAAATCTCACTTGTGAGATTTCACTGGGTATGTTGTTGTTGTAGTAAAAGGTTTTGAAATTTGAATCATAATAATTAGTACATTCTACTATATTATAAGAGGGAGTTTACCTGTTCAAGCAGGCAACGGGTCGACATGTTTGCTTGAGCAACTTGAGGGCGTTATGGTTCTTCCGTTTTAATTTATTTATCTATCTTATTCTTAGTATTTTATACATTTAAAAATCGAGTAAAAATGCTATTAATCATGATAATTGACAACATAAAATAATTTTAAAAACATTTTGCCTAAAAGTATAGAAAATACCATAAATCGTGATAATTGACAACTTAAATTTTTAAAAACAAATAAAAAATTTGATTGATTATTGAAATTAATTTGTCGGCATCACATAAAATAGGACCAAAGAAGTAACATGTATTATTTAATTAGGAAACTATGTAAAAAGTATTGTAAATCTAGATAATAAACAATAGTATATATCTACATATGAAAATTAAATTTAAAAACGATAAAACATAGGAATTAACAACAACATACTAGTGAAATCCCATAAGTGGGGTCTGGAGAGGGTAAAAATGTACGCAGATCTTACCACTACCACATAAAAAGATATATAAAAAGTTCAGCTAACACTCAAATCAGTGTAGTATAAATACGAACAGATGGATAATATGTATATTATTTTAAAATGACAAAAATTTAACATAGATCACAGTAATTAAAAAATAAAAAATTAAAAGACATAAGAAATTTTAACTTTCAAAATTTGTATTAGTGCCACATGAACTGAAACAAAAGGAGTAATATATATTGTTTAAAAATTATGTAAAAAAATATTATAATTCATAATATTAATAATTTAAAATATTTAAAAATTATATTAAAATTTTAAAATTCATCTATATCATATAAATTGAGTTATAAAAATAATAGATATTGAGTCTGTGCTAGAACGGGAGCTTGATGTCTAAGTAAGAAAAATGATACTCCCTAAGATTATAGAGGTGGGACTTATATAGATTTTTTGACATTTAGAGCTGCCAATTAGATTTCAAAACGTGTAATTATTATTGCAAAAATTAATCAACCTGCTATACTTTGCATATTCTTGGTAGACGGACAGAATTAAACTCTTTAATTTGGACTAATTTTATGCTTAATCACCTTGTATTGTCATGTCAAATGAGAAAGCATGATAGTTATGTTCTCCGTTTATTTTACTCGACGTCTATACTAACAATAAATATTATGTTTTACTTGTCTATTCTAGCAAGTTAAAGAGATTTTTTAGTCAAATTTAGAGTTTCAAAGCATAATTAATAAGGTTAATTTAGCATAAATTTATACTTCCTTTTTCTTATATAAATAACTCAATCAAAATGAATGAGGCTAAGCCATTTGTTGAAATTGTGAATGTAAAAATATATCGATAAGATAGTGTTCCGCCTGATTTCACTAAGTATATTCTTAAGAAATATTGAATCAAATCATTTGTGCCCGACGCCTCGAAATTTAATAAGCAAGAGTCTCATGGTTATGATAGTATCACAAAGAAAAGGTTACAACAATATGTTGGTCTATTTGGATGATCTTTATAAACTGACTTTCTATTTGGCAGATAATATTGATGAAACAAGAAGTTGCTCAGAGCTCATCTAAATCTTTGACATTTTTGGAAATTGGACTAAAAGAAAATTCAGAATAATGTCAAACAAAGTGAGCTACACACATTGAATTGAATAATACTTCTGCTTTCCATCTTTACTCAACTCCTATTAACTTAACACAAAGATTAAGAAGTACTAAATGATAATGATAATTTTACTAAATTATTTTTGAAATGTAATTAATATAATATATTAAAAAATATAATAAAAAATAACTATAATTAATGACAAGGATAAATTATTGAACATCCTAAAATAATATAGGCGTCAAGTAAAAATGGAATACAACTCTGCTCCTTGTTATTAATTGAGACATCATTAGGTTTGCATTTAATTGGTAACTTATCTCACTTCATACAACCACCCACATAGATTAGGGTTTTGGTTGGTATTAACTTTAATTAAATTTAGAATCGTTTGGTATGAGTGATGAGAGATTATTAATTTTTAAATTAGCTTTTGATATAAAATTATAGAATAATTTATTTTAAAATTATAATATTATTTTTATCTCAGATTAAGGGTGAAATAATAATTTTGACATAATTCAAATAATTAATCTCATTTACAATCAGACGAGTCCTTGATATTTTAATTAGATGTTTAGTAATACACAAATAATATATTTTTTTACTCTTCTAATTCCCTTTCATAACATCAATAGATCAACAAGGACCATATAGAAATTTAATTTATAAATATTCTTTCTCACTTCAAATACTACAATTTTCACTAAAATAACCCCACATTCACTATTTCATCTCTCTATCTTGGTGTACAGTTGAGGCAAAAAAAAAAAATTATTCAGATTTATATATTTAAATTTAAAATTAAAAAAATATAAATATCAAATAAAATCAAGTTAAATACATATATTATGCCATGACTCAATAGAATAGGGCGGTGAGTAGAAGTTTAAGCTAAACTAAAAAACCATGTGGAGCCTACTCTTTTGCCTTCAACCAGCGGCGCCATTAGTCTTTTACTTAGTTTCCAAGCTCACCCACCCCACCCCCTGCCCATTACAAAAACTTCACTTGTATATTCATTTATTATTACCCGTTCAAGCAAAATTCCAAAACCATTTCTCTTTCATTTATCTCAATCTTTATCTGTTCATCAAATTCCCTCTTTCTTTATTCTGAAATATATTGGATTGCCCATACCTAAAATCCAATCATCTATACTATCTTATTCATCATAATATATATTTATATATAAAGAAAAATATAGTATAATTTTATAGTTTTTTTTATCAAATGAAAAGAGAGTATGTACTAGAAGAGAAGAAAAAGAGAGATTATTCTAGTGACAAAAACAGTATGTTTGGGAAACTTCATCATCATCATCAACCTCAGAATTTTCAGCAGCAAAATACTTCTCACCATCACCAACATCAACACCTTCAGCATCAACAGACTAATTTTCATCATCCAGCTTTTCAGCTGACTCGCGAATGCCAGACGTCAGAGGAAGCAGACAGTACTACTCATCGGATGAGTCCGACGGACAGAACTGACCCGTTAAACCCGCAACCCGTTAATGCAATAGCACCACCACCACCGTCTTCCGCCGCTGCTGCTAACGACGGTGCTACAATCGAGGTGGTTCGTCGTCCCCGCGGCCGACCTCCGGGTTCGAAAAACAAACCCAAACCGCCTGTTATCATAACACGTGATGCAGAGCCATCTATGAGCCCTTATATACTGGAAATTCCGACTGGGGTTGATATTATCAACTCTATTACCAAGTTTTGTAGGAAACGGAATATGGGTCTTTGTGTTCTTAACGGTTCAGGTAATTATCAATTTTGTTCCATCTTAATTTTTGTTCTGAATGAGGTGATTGAATTTTTTTTTTTATATAATTCTGTCAGGTACGGTTACGAATGTTACTCTCCGACAACCATCAACGACGCCGGTTTCGACGGTTACATTTCATGGCAGATTCGATATACTTTCAATTTCAGCAACAATTGTTCAACCAAATGCAAGTGTTCCGTCAAACAACGGAATAGCAAACGGGTTCACAATTTCATTAGCTGGTCCACAAGGTCAAGTGGTGGGTGGCGGTGTTGTTGGACCACTCGTAACAGCAGGGACTGTGTACTTGATAGCTGCAACTTTCAATGGTCCATCTTATCATAGGTTGCCGGGGGAGGAGGAATTAGGAAGGAATTCTGGTGGTGGAAACGAGGAAGGCTCCTCGCCGCCGCAGACGGCGGTTTCTGGTGGAGGAGATAGTGGGCATCCACCATCGACAGCAGCACCGGAAACTTGTGCGATGTCGATGTACAGCTGTCATTTGCCTTCGGATGTGATTTGGGCACCTACTGCTAGACAACCACAACCTCCACATCCACCGCCTTTCTGAATTCTTGGAATCTGTGCTCTTTCTTTCTACTGTCAAATTTTCTTCACTAATCTAGTTTTTTGATTTTGGGATTATTATTTTTTTTCTTCTTTTTTTGTTTAGTTTATTTAGTTGACTTTAGTTTTTTTAGTAGTACTTTTTATGTTAATCAAATTTAAAAAAATGTACTGTGGATTAGTCCTTTGTTTTTTTTTGTTGTTTATTTTATTAGGGAAATGGGAGAATGTTTTGGAACTAATTTGGAGTAGTAATTTAGTTTTAACATTAGCCTTTTAATATTTCATGTTCTCATTGATGTTTGGTTCATAGTCATTTTGTTTTTGAGACATACATTTGAGATGAGAATTTTTCGAAAATAACTTTGATGAGTTATGTTGTAATAATGGATGGGTTTTAAAAATTTTTCTATCTCTGTGAAGTAGCGATAATTTCAGAATGATAAGATTTGTGTACATTTTTATTCTTTAGATTTTACTTGTGGGACTATGTTGTGATCTTAGTAATGGACTCTACGAAAGTTACTGAGTGACATTTGAGAAGGATAAAATACACACAAATTTTATCATTACTTAAAAAAATATCTTGAAGATACAAATTTGTATTTTGGTTGAGTAAAGTTGTAAAAAATTTCAAAGAGGAAAGAAGTAAAACAACACCAACTATTTCTTTTCATATTTTGGTGAAATAAGAAAAGCAAAGTTAAAAAAGGTACAAGTTGCAAAAAAAGGGGCAAGTTGGCATGGGAAGTTTTTCTTTGAAGTTTGGGTCATGTGTGTCTGCAGTGGTGCAGACAAATGATGACGAAGGTGTGTGGGATGACATTTTTCTTTCTTTCTTTCATTTCTGGCATTTGCTTTCTGCAAAAATGGCAGAATTAAAGAAAAGATGGATAGATGAATGAATGGATGGATTCTTTGTGGTTTTTATAGCTAAGGCATTTGGTTGGGATTAATATGAAAAGGACACTACTTTGGAACAATATGTGGCTAGGGTAATCCCACAGTAAGGTGGTGTCGTTTTTTTTAGTACACAGTGGGGTTGGAAATTAATTATTGCCCTTCATTTTAACATATCGGAAGATATTAAATTTAAAAAATTATAAAAAAAAAATATTTTAACGTATCGGGAGATATTAAATTTAAAAATTTATAAAAAAAAAAGTATTTGATGTATAGTCAATGTATATTTATATATTTGGTGTATAGTTTATGTATAAGTAATATATATTGTGTAGTTGTGTATATTTGCTATAACTTTGTATAGTCATGTATAGTTTCGCTAATTTTTTATGTAAATAAAATATGAATTTTTTTTTTATAAACATTTTAATGCTTTGTATATATATGTAATTTTTCTTTATTTTAATTTATGTGATATTTTTTATTTTTTAAGAATAAAATAATTTATATTTGATTGAGAATTTACACATGAGATTCTTTGAAATGAAGTTTTTTATCAATATATAAATTTGTTTGAATTCTTAAATTTAAAAAATATTACTTACTCCGTTTAAAAAAGAATTATTTGATTTAATTTAGTACGAAGTTTAAGAAAAGAAATAATACTTTTAAATTTTATGGTCTTAAATTAAAATTATGTTAAATGTGCAAAAATACTCTTTAATCTTGTGGCATTAAGCATGTCACGTGAAAAGTTGAAATTAAAATTTTGTCTCAAAAGAAAATTATGATCTACTTTGATTGAACACTCGATGTTGCTCGATAGTGTATGCATTTATCTTGTTTGATATATTTTCGAATTTTTTGATAGGATTTATAAGAATAATTTCAAATAATAACTTTAAAGATACAATTATTTTTTGTAATTCTTTTCACATTTTTTCTATGATATTTATATGTATTTCTATATATATTTTTTTTAAATTATGAGATGCGTGTCCTTAATTGGTCCTATTTTTTTACTCTTTTTAGGAAAATGATGATTATTCATAGCTACTACCTTGACACCCAAAAAGAGTTTGAATTACTTATCTCATGTTAGCTTTTCGTGAAAAAAAAAAAAACAGTTGAAATGGAGGGATTGACTAATCTTTGTTAAGTGAGATCAATTGCTCAAGATCTTTGATATTTATCCGTATCCGATGAAGAAAATGGGATCGAAGTGGAAGAAGAGGGAGATTCTCTAACAGATTCAATAAATTCGAAAGTATCAAACGAGGAGTTATATGAGGTGAAAATCTCATGTATGGTTCTTTCGAACTAAACCTTCATGATTCATAATCTTCATTCAGAAATGTCACCTCCCCGAGAATCAATAAGAAAAATCTTTGACAAAGAGATAAACTAGTGACGCTTTTTATTGTACAAACAAAATTGAATGGATTAGCTCACTCGAAGTTTGTTCTCAGAAATATAGCTATTTCTAACTCCTCATGTCAATCTGACGAGCCGTTAATCCATTTTCATTGAACAACGATAAGAGAGCAAATCCAAATATAAAAACAATGATTGTGAATGCTTGATTTTTACAATCTTTTCGACCTTGATTTCGTAGGAACAAGTCATAAAGGATTTTTATCTTTGAACCGTAGAAGATGGAATCAATTCGATGGTTTGTATAACTCTTTTTTATTTCACTAATTACTATTATTTCAGATTCAAGAATCGTTTTTGAACCCATCCGCAAAAATTAATAGAAAAGACATTCTTTATCAGTTCTCCACCTTAATGACAGAATAGAATTGATCAAATTCTATTGCCTCTTGACTCATAGTGATCATTTATCATAGAATGACTCTGGTTATCAAATGATTGAATAGTTATTTTTTATACATCAAAATCAATATGACATAAAAAATAATCTCAACATATCAAATATAAACATAAATAATACCAATATTACTAATCCATATACAATATCATTCTTATATACTTTACTAAATGTCATCTTAAAATAAGAAATTCTATTCTTTAAAAACTAAGATTTCAAAATTATATGATATGTCATGTATGTGTGTATCTTTTTTAGTCCAAAGACAATAGTTAAATAGTTTTATTGTTTTAAAAAGAACAAAAATCATTTTACTAGTATTTTCTCCTCATATTCAGAAAGATTTATGTTAATTTGCTCTGACTTAAGCAATTATTTCTATACTAATTTAATTTGAATTAAGATTTCAAAATCTTTCAATATATCATGATTACCCTCTACCGCCATGTTCATGACAAATCCCTATAAATTAATGGTTTTATCATCCTAATAATAATCAATCCAAAAAAATTAACTCTTGAAATTGTGACAAAGTTTAAGTGATTATCCAAGTACTAAGCTTCTTTTCTTTTTTTTGTAATCATCAATTATTTGATACTTATTGGTTCAATTAAAATAAATTCAAATCATTATAATTATTGGGGAAAAACAACTTTTTTTTTTCAATCTTTCTCATGACTCTCTGATTACATAACACAACACTTTTGGTTTGTCTTTTTTTTTTCTCTTGGGATTCTTATGCCCTTTTTTTCTTTCATTGAAATGACAAAAAGGCAGAGAGGGGAAAAAAATAAATTAAAGATAGGTGATGATGATGGCTTTTACTTCAAGTTTTTGCCTCTTTCCATATTTGCTCCAATTGGATTTTGTTGTTTTCCTCACACTTCTTGCTATTTTTTAAAAAGACAATTTATGCATTCTATGGTCTTTCGAAAATAATTTTTCTATCTCTATAAATTAATGATTAGATCTGCGTACATTTTATCCTCTTCAAATCATACTTGTAAGTAGGAATATGCAAAAATCAAACCACCCAATAAAAAAGTTATTGGATTATTATTATTGGGTGGTTTTGAAATTTTTTTTATTGAGTTATCGGTTTGATATCAATTTTTACTATTGGATAAACCGATAACCCAATAAGATTATAATAATTTACCATGATAGTACTTTACTTATTTTAATCTTTACCGTTCTTAAGTAATTAGTTACTCATTTTAGTATTTCGTCTTTAGTCTTTGCTCTTTCATATTCCATCTACTTTTATTAATGCAAATTTTTATTATCATTCTTATCGGGTAAATCGAAAATCGAACCATTAAGGACTTAAAATCGATAAATCAAAAACTAATAAAAATTATCTTATTGATTTGTTATTGTTTTAGCATATTTAAAAATCGATAAACTTAACTAACAATATCTAAAACCAAATTGAATCGACCGATGCATACTTATAAGATTTTTAGAATTTCAATATAAGGTTGAAAGATGACACTTTACACTCCATTTAATTAGGTTAGATTTGAAATTATTATTTTTTTTGAATTTATTTTTTACAAGAATTGATAAACACAACCTTTTATAATTTTATATAATAAGAAAACAAATCAACTAAGATTTTTCATGCGTTATTTCTATTTTAGATGAGTAAAACAAAAAAGTCTTGTTAAAAAGTTTAAAATTAAAAACAATGTTATGTATTTCATTTACTAATATACTACTCTACTTCTTAAGTTTTATGAAATGTTACTATTCCTGTCCTCCAAAAAAATGTGTTGCAAAATTCATGTTAGAAGAATAATTCATTATTCCTGTTAAATGAGGAATTTATTTTACTTCAGTTTCAATCTTAATCAAAATTCTTGAATTTAAATTCTTATAGCACGATATTTAAGAAAAACATAAAGAAATTTGAAATTTATAGTCTAAACTAATTCTTAGATATTTATGTGATCAAATAAAAATGAAATTTTAAAGTTAAATTATTTTTAATTAGAGTAAAATAATATTTTTTTTGAGACAAACTAAGAAGAAAAAAATATCACATAAAACGAAACAGAAGAAGTATAAGATATGATAGACATGTATGGAGTAATACTTTGTAGGAGGTTGTTATTTAGAGAAAATGAATTTTAGTTTTCTTGGAGATTTTTTTTTTCTGTTCTGGTGCTATGTTTAGTGAACAAAAATACCTATTACAATTGATAATTATGAATCTTATTTTGTATGAAGAAATTTTTTTTCCTTATTTAAATAGATATAAAAATGTCAAGTACCCTAAATCTCATTGTTTCCTATTTGGAAACTTCGAACATGATAGGAGCTACCCCTTTGTCATAGGGTTCATCCGAACCTCTTTTGATGAAAAATTATATTATTTATACCTGATTAAAATAAATTTTAAAATGTATATAGTACTGTCGAATACCCTCTGACTAATTTGTATGACTACTTTTTCAAATTTTGAAACCCTTAGTGACAACCATGGTTCCGTCACTGACATGTCAGTATCATTCGTTGGCATATAACACACCATGGAGATTTGAACCTTACCTCTTCTCAGGAAAATCAAAAATTAAAAGGGAAAGAAAAAAACAAAAATAGGGGTTAAGGGATGGGGGGGATAAGAAGTCTTTCAGCACAAAAGGGTCATACAAGCAAAATTTTCCATTAGTTGCACAATTTTCAAATTGAGAATCACCCCAGAGACCTTTTTTTTTCCCCATCATTATCTAGACAATCTATAGTACAAAACATTTGAAAGCCCAAAAGCAGAGTTAGAAAAGACAATTTAGAACTCAAGATCACCTCAACAGGAGTGGGCAAAAGATGCTCAGGAAGAAGAGCACGCGAGCGAGAGAGAGAGAAACCGAGGGGAATGATGCTGGAAAAGGCCTTGATAGCTATCATATACGAGCAACATAGGAATTGGCCTGAGTTACATATCTCACCCACCGATAAGGATTATATGTCTTTGACTTCTTTGCGATTTGTAAATATTTCACCTGCAAGAAACAAATCAGGTTAGAGATAAATAAACAATATCCACAAACCCCAATCCATAACTTGTGGAGAAGATAAAATATACACCAGTTGCTTATTTTTTTTACTATATGTGCAGGGCTATCTGCCTCATGTTTGGAACCTCTAAAAGTTTGGATTCATTATTGGTTTGAGTTGAGCTGACACGGTTTAACACATTACATTAGATATTAAATATACGTCTTTCTTCCCGGTTCCTCATTGGCTCATTCTCTATCTCAAACAATCTCTTCCCCTTTAGACAAGCCTTAATTATCACAGAGGACCTCGATCATCACCTCTCTCACACAAAATTATTTGATGTGGCTACTTCACACCTCTCTCCAGTTCAATTCCTTCAAAATGGGAACCACACATCTGGAAGAGATGAGGTAGCAAAATTGATGAAATGGCTAGTTTGAGGAAATTTTCGTGCAGCTCCACCTCTGTGGTCTCTCAGTTGGTTGTAGTTCAAAAGGATCTCATTCTAGCAATAACTTGTCCAGAAAAATTATCAATGATTCATTGCATTTAAAGTAATCCTTTTACTAGAACGCAAGAGGAAAGAAAAGATTGAACAGAAAATCTTCAGCAGAATCAAAATCATATTAGAATTGGTAAATAACGATTTTAACATCCCTAATAGGTGAGATGCCATTTTCTATTTTCTTATGACAAGGAATCTAACTTCACAACTGTTTACCTGAAGTCTTGAAGGATTATACATTGGGATTGTGAAGGTCATGCTCACTGGTCCAGCTTCCTTGGTGATATTTCCTGTATTAGGGACGTAGCAGAATTACATTAACCAAGTCATGTTGTATCTAAGGTACCAGAACTGCAGGATAAATTGCTGGAATAACAAGTGCGATTGACATATTTCTTCATACCATGCGACTCTTGTGAAAAAGTTAGCTTGGCACGTAATGTATGGTCTGATCCACCAACAACCTGTTTCAAATTGCAGATCAGTGATTATTTTAAAGTCTTAGGTAACAAGTCTACCTGGAAGAGGTAAGAAAAATCGGTTGAAAAACGAGATGGATATATTACCTTCTTCAAACTCCACTCAAGCCTTTTATTGGATTCCTTAAAATCAGTTGTTTGACCAATTGTTCCAGGTTCCAACTCAAAACTTACTCTACAAATTTATTGAGGATAGACAAAATCAGTTACCACTTTAGTGCACCTTCAACATAATAAATACTCCAACGATATGAAAGCAATGAACTTCGCAAGAAAAATTTAAGCGTCAGAAATACTTCATCAACCATAAAAGATCGCAAAGAATAGGGAGCTGTTTGCATCTGTTAGTTAATGCTACTGTTCAAATTGCTAAAAGAGAGGTACAGTGCCACATCAGAACCGAATTGCTTCTTAATAAATAAATAGATGTCCACTTCTCTCACACAAACAGGTAATAACTCCACAGAAACTTTCACCAAGCTTTCTCCCTCTAACTAGCAAGATTAGGTAGCAAGCACCAGAATGCCTAATTGATGATGAGAGTACCACAAAAAAATGCCAGGAAAAGAAAAGGTAATCCATGAAGATGCAGAAGTAAAAGTGAAGACTACCTGCTTGTATATGTTGGCAGCGGCATTTGTACCAAGATAGTATTTGCAGTAATGTCCGAAGGAAATTCAGCACGGATCTTCAAGATGACTTCAGCCTAATAAAGGAAAAGAAGTCCTGGGTTATCTACATACTTAAAAAACTACAATATAAAAAGGGAAAAAGGTCAAAAATACCCTTAAACTACATGAAAGAAACAAAAATGCCCTTTCATTTATAGTTTGGTCCAAAAATACCTTTGCAATCAGTACTTTGGTCTAAAAACACCCTTGTCATTGATATTTTGGTCCAAAAATACCCTTATTGTTACTAAATGGGTCAGAAATGCCCTTCTTTAAATAAATATATATTTTTTTCCTTTTTAAACATACTGTGTTCCTAATAAAAATATTATTTTTAAAGAATCCTTTTCTCGTTTTGTGTTTTTTAAAACCACATTAACTAATAAAAATGTAAGAAAATAATTTTTTTTCTTAATCTCATTTTATCAATTAAAATAGAACATCGTACCCC